>JAULBU010017201.1:0-20654 GCA_032358235.1 Odonthalia washingtoniensis | reverse complement strand
GACGTTTGGTTGGTGCTGGTAGTTCGTTCGCCGCTTTTGTTCGTGTTCGTGCGAAAGTTAGGGGCTTGGTTGGTTACCAGGGAAAGGATATCCGTCCCGTTGGTTCCCAGTTGAAGCCGACGACACTGTATTTAATGTATAAAAACTGGTGGTGCTTACAGAGCTGGAGACCAAAGCCTACAAGTTTGAAAGCACCACACGTGGTGGAAGAGAGAAAAGGGGAAGACAAGTGTCAAAAGAGGAAAGATCAAGCGAAAAATGACGAACGGAAAGGACGAAAGACTGAGCTAAAAAGGACACAATTAGTGTGGGTAACATCCAGTATCGCTCCTAACGAGGTACTACATGGAATTGTTGGAATTCTGGAAGCATACAACCGTATGAAAATGAATCTTGATGAACCATTTTTCTATGTATGGTAGGCGTGTTAGGAGCACGGAAATGTTTCGCCGCCGTAGTTCATTATGGATGAAATATTATGTATATCAGAACCCTACCTACCCGAACAATATTTTTAAACGACGTTTTTGAAATCCAAGAGTATTTTTCTATAGACTACGACACTATGTAGTACGGTGTAATAGATCATGATCATCATTAATTGGTCATGATGACCAATTAAAACCTTGTTCTGGATTCTGGAATCAACGTGTGAATTGCATTGGACAAAAATGTATACCGACGGATATGAAGCCACTTTCTGCTTTACGCATCCTGAATACTGGAACTGCTGTTCATAATTTGGATAATTGTGTGTACATGGATGGGGAAACCATACGGAAATATTTTACACAGTTCTGTATCGACTTAATTCAAATCTATGTTGGTCGTTTCTACAACAGATTTCCAAAAAAGGAAGAGCTGATGGATATACAGGATGGTTATTCCGAACTTTGTTCTCCTGCTTGCATGAGGGCCAGTGGATTGTATGAAATATAGTTGAAAAACCTGTCTCGGAGCAACGAAAGTTCAATATCTCAACTCATGGGTATGGAAAGTACGACTGTACAGTGTGAGGGATGGTGCGACCGTGGTTTGTACTTTTGGTCATAGTTTTCAGGGAGAGCAGGAAGGAATAATGACTTGAAGCTACTTGCAAAGTCACCATTGTTCACAAGTAATTTTAACAAGACATTTTAAATAACAGTACCGGAAGGATATAACATAAGGCAAGAATGTCCTTCTAATCACATGTTCTATTTCTTGGCTGATGGTATATATCTACATTGGCCCCTTTTTCTCTCCCTATTGGCGGATAGGATAAACAGTGGAAAAGAAGTATTCGTTCAAACACGAACACGTACGTAAAGATGTGGATCGACTATTTGGTATATTACAATCAAGGTTTAAAATGCTACGTCGTGAGAATCGTCGGTGGGGACTGGACGAGATAATTCGCATTTACAATGTTTGCAATATTTTACATAATGCGATAATTCGCATGAATCAATTTCAAAATGTTGAGTTTTATGAACCGTTCTCATCGGATTTGATGGTATCATGGAAAGAGAATTCCTTAAAACGGACCAGTCCGCCAATGAGTGGGGACGGAATACGTCTAATACCGATTTAAAAAATTCACTCACTGATGAGTATTTGGCGGACATGACCACGATTTGTGACATGTGTTATACAGATCAAGATATACAGTTTAAGTTACGATCCGGTTTGGTTTCCTGTAATATGATGGAAGAGCGGTGGGAGATGTAAGAGATTATTAAAAGTAAATAATTTTTGTATACCAATCAAATGGGAAACATTACAAACCGGTGTTAGACCTTGACAAAATTTTGGGTTGATATTATTGCACATGGAACATGTGTATCCCGCGACCGATAGATAATGTTTGTTTTTTCTAAAAATAATCGAATTAGTTGTTATCCATTGGTATTCATACGATATAGTATGCATTTAGTAGTTGGAAATATTTTCTTTTAAAAGCAATGTGTATTACTACTTGGAAAAATCACCTCACAGATATGAACAGTGGTTTCATTTTTAAAAAAAATTCCATAAATGCGCTTCTTTCTAACGCTATGTACTGAATCATGATTTATTCTTCAGTTTCTAAGATCCATAAAGTGTACAATAATCAACATTTGTACCTGTATTATGTGATGAAATCAATTAATATATAGAAACAACGTGTATATAAATGTATTGATATATGTATATATATATTTTAAAACCAATTGGTAAATTTAAATCATCATTGTTGATTACATGATGCATTTGAAATAAGTTTATATATAGAAACAGATTGATCAATGATATGTTTATATGTATTTCATTGTACTTGTTGGTAATTTTAAAGAATGACACAGTGCTACCTCGTGTATTGGCATTCGGAAAACTGTTCTATGTACTAACCAGTTTTCTGAGATCCGTATGTTAAACGTACATGACAAGATGTGCTTCGTATCCCAAAATCTTGTTTAATTTGAATATATTATGCAAAAAGATGAAAACAAAACAATGTACCTCACATACTTCTTCTACAACTTTTTATTTAACCGATTGGTAAAATACCATACTTCTCTGCGCATTTCAGAGGATGGTGAAATAAGTTACGGTTTTAAAGATGTATCCTTTTTCGAAAAACAATTGCTTCCAAGAATTTTTCTTGTAGTTGTCACTTTGAGAACGATAAGAAAAATATAACCATGTTCCCCAAGTGCGATTTGTTTCTTTTCTTGTATACTCCCATACTTCATCCTTCTCTTACACGATTAGATAAACATGTTAAATTGTTAAAGATGTATACGTTTTACAAAACAATTTGACTAGAAAATTTTCGTTTTAACATTCGTCAACTGAGACATGATCGTGATTAAAAAAAGGTTCCTTACCACCGATTTGAATATTTCTTTCTTCCTTTACCTAATTGGTATACTCATATAATTTAAGGTGTCCTTAACTAATGACAGAAAAAATTTCTCATCCTTCCGATATATTTGTTTTACTAAAAGGAATTGTTACCGCATTTAAAAACCAGAACACACCTCGAAAAAAATTCTTTCCCAAAATAA
This sequence comes from Odonthalia washingtoniensis, assembly GCA_032358235.1. Taxonomy (NCBI): domain Eukaryota; phylum Rhodophyta; class Florideophyceae; order Ceramiales; family Rhodomelaceae; genus Odonthalia; species Odonthalia washingtoniensis. Next base: position 17,625 of record JAULBU010017201.1, on the reverse strand, counting down.
ATCAGCATGACAACTAGGCGGCTACTTAATCTTGGTCGATGTTGAATCACACGAAGAGTTCCGCAGTGGATACAATGGCTTAGATGACATTATTTCTGACATTATTTTTGAAAACGCCACACCTCTCCCATATAATAAGCACTCTTTTGTGCATCCTCCTTGTATGTCGTTACCAACTTTGACAATTTGTTAAATTGAGCAGACCTGTTAGCTTCCCTGAAAGGTGATACAGTTAGTTCCATGGTCAGCCCTTGTATCTAACATGTCGAAGTTGATTTTTGGTTCTCGGCATCCAGAGCTTGAGTTTCATACTCCGTAAGCCTTTAGACTTCTTCCTTTACACAGTCATTAGAAACTTTCAGTTCTTCTTCTAATTTGGTAGTACCATCATCCTCACGAATCCATTCAACTACTATTGAATAAATCACCTGCCGTTTTTGGAAACATAGAAATGCGTTTCCCAAGAAGATGTCATACGACGTAGGCAACTTTGATGTACTACCCACTACAATAACTAAACATTTAGCCATGGATATATTCAAATTCCATATCTGGTTCAGAACATTCACCCTGTTCATTAACTAATAATGCAGCCGGCTGTTATGGTTCCCTACACTTGTAACTATAGTCTTAAATGGTTTCAATGATAAATTATCTACATTCATCCGTTATCTGCACTTCTATATTCCGTCTTGTTATAATAATCTCAGAGAATATTCGTAATTTCCAGTAATTCATTTTATGGTTTGCAAATTCGCCCATCCGAGCCAGTGTGCATGCATTTAAATCTCATCCAATCAAACTTTTCTTTAGGCAAACTCCGTGTAATATATTCTTTGACGTCCGATGGTGGCCTCCCTTTTATTCATTTTCCATTCATTTCGAAATGATGATCGTCTTTCCAATTGGTTGTGCAATGATTATATCCCTACCAAAGTTGTTTATAAAAGGCTCTGAAATTGTCACAATATGATAGGATATTTGTTCATATCCCATTGTAAGCTCCGTTGGTCTAAGAGAAACTTGTACGGTTGAGGACTCACCACAACGATCTACTATACGAGAATGTGTCCTATAGTTCCGACTTGTTTGCTTTACTACCCTACTATCATCCATTTCTTCATTTCTGCTTGTTCATTGGTTACACCAACTTGTTTAAAGAGGTTACAAATGTTCCAAAGAATTAATTTCTGTAAACATGTAAGTAATATTTTGGGTTGATTTCAGTGAAAGGTAGATTCCTTCAAGAAACGCTGTTTCTTCTTCTCATAAATAGTAATCCATTCTGTATGACATACATTGTCAAGCGTGATGTGAAGACCTATTAAATATGAACTTTAATTACTTATGGCTTTTTATAGTCATATCTCCACCATTTGGTATCGCTAAGTGGCCATCATTACTCACCGTTATTTCACCTTCATAATAGAACGATTTATCTCTCCTTGCTTCATTTGACGTATGACCTTCGGTTTGAATTTCTAGCGGTTGGCTTAACAACCTTGCAAGGCACAATATGCTGAGTTTTCTCTGCTTTCTTTCCGTTGTCAGCCATTGCTGTTTTAGTTGTACCTCTCGTATGTAATCGGCAAAAATTATATTTTGGGAGTAGTGACACTCCATTTGGTTGACATAGTTTAAACTATCCACACACCTAGGTGGCATGTATTCGACATGATTGAAGAAACCCATTTAAAAAATTTTAAACTTTTGCACCCATAATGAAAACATTATGTAGTAAATACCTTAAAGTACTTGATGAACTATTCAGATTCTATGCGACAACTCACATAATGTTTATTTAATAATTTACGAAACAGGTATAATACAAAAATAACTTTGTTTACATGCCTATGCGTCAAACAACAGCACCTGTCACCCTACTTATTTAAAATCAATATTTCGGTTATGTTTTTGAACATTATGACCTCCCCCACCAAAAGTTTAGTTCGGAAGCACTTCCCCTCCACCACCAACAGTTTACTTTTTGCACCAAGCAATTCTAGTTCCCCACTGACACTTTATATTGAAGCACGTCCCCTCTCCACCACCAAGTTAACATAGAAACATGATTGGATGATAACTACAAACGGTTCCGCGGTTAGCTTTTTAACCGGGAGCCAAACACTTCTGAAATAAGCAACAAAAATTGTTAAAAACCCTACACAAGGAGAAGCGGTATCGAGCCCGCGACAACGTATGCGGTTTTCCATGGCCCTTGACGTCCTTTTACTGCAATCTGTCACAGTCAGTGGTGCACATATTGCACCACATGGCACAATGCAGCGACGATTTGAACATGCATGTGAAGAATTTTTAAAAAGCGCCCCCAATTACGCCACAATCCATTCTGTGAAACCAACGTGGAAAACGATCAACGATCGTTTTAAAAAATTAGTCGAAGACAGACGTGTTGCGAACAAAAGAAACGTTTCTTTGTCTGGAATCACAGAAGTAGTGAGATCGTGAATTGTTGTTGGATGACGTTATGCATAAAATCGATGAAACAAACGAGAAACATCGTGCCGAACGCGAAGAAAAGTCAAAAATAGACAAGCACCTCACTAACGCTGCTCAATAAATTATATCTATGGATACGAGCAGAAATGGGACCAGCGTTACTCCCGATACATCAGAGCCGAGATCAATGGGTAAACAACCGAATTGGAGAATGTTTCAGGTGGACTCGTACGATGAGGATAGGAAACTTCTAATTAGTGCATTTCACAATCGTGCCATATATCAGGCAAAAAAATTGCAGGGAGAGCAAATGAATATGCAAAGGATAAAGGAGGGAAAAGAATAACTACGTAGACAAAAATTGACTAAGTAACCTCAAAAAAATTAGATCTGGAAGAGAGCCAACCTTTATTAGAAGAGAAAAGTCACAAAATGGAAAGGCAGGAACGGCGTGCTACAATAGTTCAACAGAAATAACTTTCTTGTGCTTTCGCTGCAATTTCAGAACATCGTAAAAAGGATTCTAAGAGTTGGATTGAAGGGAACGACTTACAGTCTGGGGTGAACACTTAAATAACTGGTGTGTTTGTCCACCATATTCTAAGAAAATCCCTAAACTCCAAATAATAGCAGCCCCTTTATACATTAAATCTATTTGAGCTTTTCTAACTTTGACAATTCGTTTATAGTCCTGGCTGCTCCAAATTTTCTTAAGGTCCTTATATGACCATTCTACAGCAGTTCGGGCAGCATTCATCGTAGAATTATGTGCAATATGTTGCGGGTTCACCCAAACCCTGCTATATCCAACCTGGAGCCACGGTGTTAACATATACGACTGATCGGCGTGAACATATATACTGTTCATTATATATATTTAAAGTTTCAGACAAAATGTTGCCTATGTCTCTATCCGTCTATAGCGTGAGGTCCTGGCGCCTTCCGACTTCAGGGCCCTACATATGAAATATGAGGCCATCTGGTGTGGTAGTCGTCTGATAGACTAGGCAGTGGAATCGTTTATGACCTGAATATACGGATCTCTGTAGTGCAGCTGGACTCCCAGGTAGATGAATTTGTATTTTTGTTCCATCCATGAACCGCACACACCGATCCAGTGGGGCTCACTTGGAATGGATGGAGTCAGCAAACATTTCAGCCCTTTTGTTCATTAATTCATTCCTGAATGTTTCCATTAAATGCCCGTTCCCCGTAAAAATCTTTTCAAGGCCTCCCAGAAAACCTCAGACAGTATGTAGGTTCATATTCCGAACATTTTTTCGAGATCAGACCAGCCCCAGGGAGCTGAAAGTCTCCATAGGATTATACAGGTTGTAGTTATTTAATTGTAGTTATAGCTTCTACAGGCAGTTATCCCCGTTTTCCAGCCAACGAGACGGGCCACAATGCCGATGAGTTTGTTCAGAACCTAAAGCCTTTCATACTTTGCTCGTCTGAGTATATGTTGAGGTTGAACGTTGTAGTGTTTATGTGCATTTTCCTTTTCTTTACTTTTTTTCATGTCTTTTTTGACAACTTTCAGTTTTGTGTAGAAACAGCCAACTACAATGGGTTCTAGATCGAGGTCGATCGCAAACATAAAATACAATCTTCTTTTTTTGATTAGCTTCTCGGTTTTTCTTTGGGTAAAGTCAGATTGTCTCATGACCGTCGTTCATGTAGTTGATGTTATTACATCACTTTTGTGGCAGAGCGGTGTCGTTTCTTTATTTCGAAAAAAAATGTTTATAAATTTGTAATGTTATTCTCAGCTGTTTTAAAAGTTGAAATTTACTATTGTATAATTACGATTAGGCGACGTGTATGCTGTATGTCTGACAATGAACGCATTGATACTGACACAATACAGATATGCAACGTGTTAGTACGTTGCGGAACCAGCCACCGTAGTCGTAATGTTGAATGATTTGCCGTAAATTTCATTATCAAATGGTGTATTTAAACTGTTATTTTTGAATCTATTCTAGTATGAAATAAAATACACACACGAAGAAGTCCCTCTTCATCTTCTGAGAAAATGAAGAGGGCCGTCTTTGAGAAAAATTTTCTAAAAGAATTCCAACATTAAAATGTACAATTTTTAAAGTTTTTATAACCGAATTCGCAATTCCATAATCATTTGAGTTATTTTTTTCGGAATTTTGTCGATATTTTTGAAACCTGTACTGAAAACCCCTTCCCATTTCTTAGCGAAATGCGCTATTCCATAATCCTCTAATCAATTACTACGATTCAACTGAAATGAGCATTTACTCGTTTCCAGCTGGGAGATCTACTATGTGATCAGTACCGAACAATATTCTCTGTTTCCAGGTAAAATTAGTACAATCAATCAAATAGGGGCCTTTTATGAAATTACAGCTTACTAATGACAATAATTCATACTATACAGTTTATAACAAATCATCTCTCAAAAATTTATTAAATTATGAAAATGTGAAAATGTTGTGAATTACTGGTCCAACTTGTAGACATGCGATACAGTAATAAAAGATTTGTCATTGTGTAGCATCAGATGGTACAATATGTAAATTCAGGTTTTTCGTAAAACGCGTAGTCATTTCAGTATTTGTGGCGTCACGACGGACCTATTTGCATTTTTCCACCATTTGCAATATTTAAAAGGGCGGGAAGTAATCCAAACCTGAACACAGCGTTTTTTCTATTGATAAGAAGCATAAGTAACATTTTCTAATTTTCTAATAACACGTGACAAGAATTACTTCGTTTCTGCTTTTAATAATACTTTAACCTTTCGTTTTTCTGTTGAAAAAACAAGAAATTTTGTTTTTATCTTCCCTCTCCTTATCACCTCATTTGTACAACCGTAGCAACCTACTTTCAAATTTATTTCGACAAAATTATCCTCAATGAACTACAATAGCGAAGATGCTGCTGGTGTCTTGCTCCTACTTACTACTGTAAGGCAAGATCGTGACAGCGACATTGCACGGTTCAATGCTCTGGATCAAGACCAATCCTCCGATGACGAAGCGGACTCGCCTTCCCCTTACTTTAATCAATTTTATTACCAATGGGGTTCGCAGTCAACTCAACTAATGACAAACTTTGCAGCCCCAGAATTTGAACTTTTCTAGAACAAAATTTCGGAACATGTTGTTTCTGTATACAACATTGGACGTGGTCAGAAGTCACCCAATACCGGAAAGGATTCTTTATTTATGTTAATGGTTGAAATTAAACATGGTGGTCAGTGGGAAATCCTGGAAAGGGTTTTCAAACTGAAGATACCCACGTTTGGAGGATTGATGACACAATTTGCGTCACTTTGTCAACTTATTTATTTGGTAATTTGTCACAAATCTGGGTTCAGAGTTCAGTATATGGAAAATATGTACAGGTGTCCACAAATGTTTAATAATTTTAAAGAAGCTCGGTGCATTTGATGTAACATTTCAGCAGTCATTTAGGCCCAGTGGGTCCATGAGGAAGGGAAAAAATTTTATTCAGGGAAGCAGAAGTTGTACGGTTACAAGGTTGAAGGTTCTGTTTTACCAAACTGTTTTGAAATTAGTTGTTCTCAACACTACCCTCGTTCTGTATCAGATTTGGAAATCTTTCAGCATCACAGGGATTAGCATGAAAATGAACTAGAAAAAAAGAAGGCGAGGCGACTATTGAGAATTTAGCGCAACAAATTGATATTTATCCATCTGGTTGCACCCTCTTGGCAGACTAGGGCTACCAAGGAATACATGAATTCATAAGTTACACTACTTCATGCCATTCAATTGCATTAATGAGCATAATCTGCTCATTAACGCAATTGAATATATTAATTGAATATAATATATTCAATTATTATGATATTATACTCTGTAAAATATCTGGGGGTCTAATGTCTTTGGAAGAAATTCACTAAATGGTAACGCGGGAGTGGCAAATTTCACTAAATGATAAATTTACCATTTAGTACCGTCATTTTTCGGATCTGTCCACCTTACAGCGTAATTTTGGTCGCAAACGGGTCATATTTTGAAAAAGAAAAGAAGCAAACAACAATAATTGAGATATTTACTGCAGTGAGAGGTCAAAAAACAAACAACAATAAGTGAGACATTTCCTTGAGAAGTCGTTAGCTAACGCATCAGCAGCCTCCAGGGTCCGTTGGAGCTTCGTATGGGAGAGTTGATAACTGCTAGGATTCGGGAAATTGCTGCTGAAGTGGCCTGTCCCTCCGCATGCAGGGCACGTTCTTGGCATAGATGATGACGGCTCGTAGGGACGAATGCGCTTACAGCCTGCTCTAGCGTGCAGGTTTGGTGGAATAATTTATTCTTGTTGCAACCTGTACGCGTGTCCGAAGATTTACACACGTTTGATGACTCCTAAATTCTGCGATTTCCAGGTTTCTAAATTTCAATGTGCGCCAAACCAGCGGTAATCCATAATATCACGGTATGGTGGCAAACTTACTGATAATGATGCCAGTTTTATTGCAGCGATACCATGCTCACATGGTCACAGAATTTCTTCATAGTATCGACACGGTCACTGCACTTCAAATTGGGACCTGACTCTAATTCCATAACCTCAAGTATCCGCACACTTGCGAACAACACATGTAAAGCTACTATCATCACCTACTTCCACAGCCTCACAAAATAGAGTGGTAGAGCTCATAACGTATTCTGAATGCGCTGAGAAGGAATATGGAGTTAGCTTTTTATCATTTTTGATTTTTTCAGTAGCCTTTTGATACCTCTGGAATCGATCTTGCGACATCTTTCCAATAATTTTTGAAACTAAAGTCGCAGATAGGCATTTCTTACGCTTGCTTAAAAGCTGTCAGCTTTCACGCTGCTGTTTGATGTGCAAACTCCAAGTCTATTTAGACCCATGTCCAGATAATTGTAAGTGCAGCAGTGATCCATGCGAGAGCTAAACCAAATAGAAATATCATTATTACGAACTGAATGGTCCGTCGGTCGCTTTATAGCCATCTCTTGTGTTCTAGAGCGCACAATCGGCCACAACCATTCACGTCCGCAGATTTGAAGCGCAGATATGATGTATTAAGGTTTTTAGGTATTATAATCCATGTACATCGACTCCTTTTCATTCCATTTGTTAATACGTATGCGTTTATAGATTCGCTTTCCGCCCTTTTTGCACCGTCGGACATGATTATTTTAAAGCTAGGAAAATGTTGAATACATTTTTGCAGAAACCAACTCCAAGTGTTGGTATATTCACTTTGAGCCACAGAAATAGCGATGATAGTCAAATGATTTTTGTAGTCATATGCGTTCATTGTGAACATTTGTCCTTGTACTGTACTCTTTATATGTGCTGCATCTACTGAGACCATTCCCTCAAAGTTTTTATATGTACGGCTGCACCCAGATGGGCGGCAGAACAAAAGACAAAATTGAGACGGAGTATCCGACAGCGGTATTACATCTACAATGTAGGTTCCATTAGAATCAGCTTCTGATACAATTTTCATAAATCTTCTTATTATGCGATAATGTGCATGTACTGCTCAACCCCGCTTACATTTTTACTTATCACATTATGTGTCTGACCTACCTTCAAAGAAATTTCAGCATCTCTCTTGACCATTTCTTTGAGCTGTGCATTATTTACTCCCCAGTGGCCACGAGCTACCACAAACTGATCCACCGTCTCCATCACATGTTTTATGAACGCTGTATTGACATGTTTTTTCCTTATCGTTCCTCCATCACAGTTGTGGTATGACACGTTTGTCACACGGAGGCCCGTTCCGTCCAGGAGAAGTCTGGTGTTTACTCGAAATGAACATCCATCACCACGACTGCAACCGATGTACACGCGCTGCGCCTTTCGCTGTTGAATTTTGTGCTCTTTGCCAATGCCACAGTTGTGGCGTACTACCGCAGCAATAAGCTTCTGAAAATTGGCAGCGATGTTCACCAACCTCTAGCGTCACATTTTCAGTTTCTGTTGTGGAGAAATTCTGTGCAGATGTGGATCAAACACTAGACCGGTTCGTGGACCGATCCAAAAAAACATATATAAAACAGTAAAAAAACCATTAAAAACAATTGACGGTACTAGATGGTAAATATATCATTTAGTGAATTTTCCACTCCCGTGTTACCATGTAACACCTCCTAAAAACTAGAGATGCACTTTATGTAGTGAATTTTGTCAATGTCTTTCGTTCTTCACGTATTTAAACGTGTAATTAATTATAAAATTTATTAGTTATTACACATGTCAAAATGAATATTAAATAATATTATTATTTAATATACATTTTGACATGTGTAAATATCAGAAAAAATTTGGAGGGTAAGGCTTGGCTGAATACGATGTTGTTTTAATTCAAGATTACAAAGAAAAGCTCCAAACAGAGTTCATATATAGATGTTAACAATAGAAGCATACGTCGTTCGTTACGACGACGGTCAGTCTGAGTCATTACAGTAGTGTACAGTATCAACGCTACTTCACACGTCTCATCAACCAAACTACAGTGGAACGTGTAGCTTGCACGCCAAGTTCACTGAACATTACTACAAGTAACAGACCATCAGACTTCCCTGTTGTTGTATTTTCCAACACTCCTCCTCGACCGTATACATCCGTTATTAATCTCTCATTTCTTTTATCACCGACATCCTCATCCTCCAGTGCAATACTGGGTAACAGCGTTCGGCGCACATTGTCCTCAGTTACTACACAAGGACTTCATTGCTCATACATGCAGTACCTATTAGTTGGACTATATGATCAACATGCAAATGCATATTACCATCTGGATGCAGTCCAATCAAATTTATTGTATCATTATCATCTCTACGATTACATCCATCAATCAACCATTTCCATACAACAGATTACTGGAATACGTTATCAACATGGGAATGCATATTACCATCTGAATATAATCCAATCAAATACATGATTAACATGCGAATGCACATAATCATCTGAACATAATCCAATGAAATGGATGGTTAACATGTAAATTCACATTACCATCTGAATATAATCCAATCAAATGCATGATAAACGTGTGAATGCACATGTCCATCTGAACATAATCCAATCAAATACATTATTAACATGTGAATGCACATGTCCATTTGAATAGAAATCAATAAAATGTAATGTATCATTAGTATCTCTATCATCACCTGATGAATAATGCCCTGCTTCAGCTCCAAATCCCACGCCATAATAACCTTCAATGCCTATAACCGCTTCAAATCCCACGCCACAATAACTTTCACCTTTTCTTGAAAGGGACTTAAATTATCATGACTAACGCCCGGACGCGGCACTCACAGAAAACATTAACCTCCTCCTCTACATTGCCCTGAATGCTTCCGAGTATTATCTTCGGCATACCCGTCACCTTCAGCGCCTTGATTCCAAGACACTATTTCATCAATATATTGATGACTACTTGCTTCATCAATTCTTCAAAGCGGTTCAACCCAATCGGCTTAGTAAGTAGATCAGCCAGTTGGTCGTTCGTGGATATTTACTACATTTTAATCTCACTTGACTCAACTTTCTCTCTCAACTAGTGGTACCTCAAGCCAATATGTTTTGAGGTGAGAAGCTACCTTCCCATTTAGCCAAAATGAGGCACGCCTCGTTATCTTCAGGAGTTATGGTCGGTCCATCCCACCTTTCACCTAAACTCTCCATCATGCTCCTCAACCATATCACCACGCGTTTCGCTGAGTTTGCGGCCACGTACAACGCCTCTGCGGTGCTGTAGGTGATTATATTCTGCCTCTTTGAGCTCCAATCTACCAAATGATTACCCACATACATTAACATTCCCGTTTTCGACCTCCTGGTCGTCAAATAATCAGCCCAGGATGCATCAACATCTGCATGCAAATTGTGCTCATCAACATCATCATGAAAAAATACGCCGACTTCCTTTGTCCCTTTCACGTAACACAGCACACCCTTCAATTCTTCCCAGTGACTTCTCCTTGGGTTTGACACATACCTGGCCAGCTCAGCAACTAAGTGAGAAATTTCAGGTCGTGTACATAGGGAAAGGTACAAAAGACAACCGATTAATCCCCGGTAAGGATATTCTTCTCGTTTTTCTTTTTCCTTTTTGACTTCTGGGGGAAAAACCAACCTTTTCATCGCCTCACCAGTGCATAGCGGTACTGACTTAATTTTTTTATTTACCATGTTGAACCTTTCTAGGATTTTTTCAACATAGGTTGTTTGTATCAACAAGAAGCCATCATTTTTGCGACTAATGTTGATTCCCAAAAACCATTTTACAACTCCCAAGTCTTTCATTTTAAATCTGGCACTTAGTTCCGCCTTTGCCCTTTCCAACTTCTGTTTATCATGAGACATGATCAATGTATCATATACATAGATCATGGTGACCAGATCCAGGCATTCCATTTTGTAACTCTTGTATAAGCAGACGTCTGCTTCTGTGGGATTCATTCCACAATTAATTTTTAAGAATTCCTAGTGGGTTTGGTTCCACCTTTGCGACGCTTGCTTCAGGCCGTATAGCGCCTTGAACAACATGATGGATTTGCCTTCAGGGACTAAGTTTTCATAACCAGGGGTGGATTCACGAATATCGTGTCATTTAAAACGGCATTCAAGAACGCCATACTCACATCCATTTGACGTATTTTTAGTTTCAGTTTAACTGACAGTGACAATATTACTCGAAGCGTTGACATCCTTGATACAGGCGCATGCGTAAGATCATAGTCAACACCATGCGTCTGCATATATCCCTTGACAACCCACCTTGCTTTAAATCTCGAAACGTTTTCTAATTCATCCTCCTTTACTTTAAATACCCATTTTGTATCTATATGGTTTCTATTTGTCGGTGTATCGACTATCTCATATAATTTCAGGTCCTTTATTGAGGTCAGTTCTTCATCACATGCCTTCCTCCACTCCTTGGCATGGTCACTTCTCATCGCTTGTTTATAAGTTTCTGGCGTGCTCGTGCATTTATTCGTTTCATTTTCCATTAGAACTACTTGTTTCATTGTCAGATCCTTGTCTTTTGTGTCAGTTTGTCGTTCATTATTTTCATCCTTCTTGGTGACTGCGTCTTTCGACTCCTGCTTTTTATCTACGTTGATGTTGTCCGTATTTACAACTTTGTCTTGCTTCTGTTTATTTTTTGAACATTTTGGTCTGCCTACTTTTCTTTTTGTGGCTGAATTATCCTTCGTAATTCCTTTACCTTGACGTTTTTTGTCTTGTCGTCGGTTTCAGTGATTTGATAATCCCTTTTTATGATTCTGTCTTTTGCATTTTTGTTAAAAACATCGATGGTGTTTTTGTCAAAATCTTTCGTTCTATCGTCTTTCTTCTCGATGTCGTCTATTGGTGCAGTATTAAATGCATTCTTTTGATTGGCGATCCTTGGATTTTTTTATTTTGTTGGTTTCGTCTCCACCTGAATCGCTCGGTCTAATCCTCCTTCTCTATCTACGTACATCTGTCCAAAGTCTTCCACTATGAACTTGACATCGCGCTTCTGCACGATTATTTTCTTTGAATGACTATGCACTCTGTAGCACAACTCACATTCATCAGACCAACAAGCGTGCCCCGATCTGCAGTAACATCTAGTTTTGTCCTATTTTCCAATGGGACGTAGACTAGAGCCGTACAACCAAACGGTTTAAATATCTTCAGGTCTGCTTGTCTATGGTAGAAACGCTGGTAGGGAGTTTTTTGTTACCTAACGTGGCCGTTGTACATCTGTTGCGAATTGTCGTCGCATATAGAATTTCATGGCTCCACCACTATTGCTCCATCCCCGCGTCAATCAACATTGGCCTTTCCATTTCGATGATAGTTCGATTCATGCGCTCTGCTACATGCATTTTCGCATGAGCTGCTGTCCCCGTAATGACATGGTCTATTCCATTCACAATCATGTAGCTTTTAATTTCTCTTGAGCTGTATTCTGTGCCCTGATCCCTCCGTATGGTTTGTATTTCATACCCTTTGTTTCTCATGAAAGTGGTGTACCGTTCAATATTGTTCATGGTTTCGGACTTAGCTTTCATTATAAATGTCGCGGTCATGTTTGTATGATAATCAATGTAGGTTTGGAAGTATAATTCTTAATTCACATCAGGCACGGAAAACGGCCCGCACGTTTCAGGGTAAATTGACTCCCCTGCTCTTCTACTTCTCACTTTGCACTTCTTTGACCGCTTTCTGTACGGTTTTGTGTGTGATTTTCCTTCAGCGCATCTTACACAGTTTAGCAGATATTTCAGCTGTTTCTTCGTCAGCGGAAGCAATCCTATGCGTGTTAGATGGGTTAGCCCACTTGCTGATAGGTGACCTAATCTGTGATGCCAGTTTTTCATTGCATTGTTCATTTCAATGTTATTTTCAGCGTCATCATCATCTGTCGCCTCATCTGTGTCTGTGTCTTCATTATCGTCTTCACTGTCTTCGACGTTGTTCAGGGGTTCATTTTTAGTTTGCATAACGTTGCATTCATTCACGTCATTATCTAGTTAGTAAAGGTTGTCTGTTTCTTTCTTCCCTATTGCTATTACGTCATTTCTTTTCGTAATTGTGCAATCGTCGCCCCTAAAGTTTAATCTTACTTGTGGGTCGTTTGTTAGGTGTCCCACCGACAATAGATTTCTACCTATTTCGGGCACAATTTTTTTTTTGCCGAACTTGTGGTTCTGCCCTTCTTTGTGATGGGCAACTTTTCATCACCTGCTGTGTTCACGCTGCCTTCAAACTTCGTCAGTCCTGAGTCTATGTGCGTCTCATCACTCGTGTAGTGATTCAATTCTGCATAATCTATGATCCACTGTTTAGAATTGTTTTTATTGGCGCAAGTCAAGAATACAAAATCTTCATCAACGTCTTTTTCATGGACGATATTAGCTTTTTCTTTTTGGTCTTCATTTTTGACTTATTGTTTGCCCGCCTTCTTTTGTAAACATTCATAAAGCATGTGCCCTTCCTTTTGGCACCAGTGGCACCTGCCATTAAATTTTCTCTTTTTTCTTTTAGTCACTCCTCCTTCTGTTTCCGCAATAGCTGCCGACTGGGTTCCTGTTCTTCGTTGTTTTTCTAGAGGTAGGTTGGGATCGCCAACCTCTTCTCGAGCTAGTTCTTGTAGTTTCACTACTAGAACATGGTACGGTTTGTCATAGAATGATAGGTTTATCATTCTAACGCATGTTCTGTAAGCTTCTAGCAGTCCATTCGTGATTATTCCACAACGATGAGCATCCGGGACTTCATACGTAGTTCCTGATAGTCGTTTCGATAATTTTTTTGCCCTACCTTGGTAGGCCACTAGGCTTTCTGTGGTGGTCATTTTAATATTTATAAGCTGTCGGTGAACCTCGCGCAATGTATGCTTTAATTGTGACTGGCATTGTGTCAGTAATGCTATCCATAGCTTTCCAGGCTTGTCCGTTTTTTCAATTGACTCTAGAGATTGGAATATCTCTGTTGTCAGACATCGTATTAAATAGCTATCTGCTAGCATTCTGTCCTCAATCTAGTCTTTGTTAGATTCCATTTTTTTCTTTTTCCGTCCCTTCCGATTCAATTGTTGCAAGTCTGTTCTTTACCAATTCTGTCAGCAGTTTTGAGCATGCTTCATGAGGGAAGTAGCAGTAGAGCCTCTTTTCTACCGTCTCTTGGTAGAAATTGAGTACCGATATGCTAAAATCCTCGCCCAGTTCATAACGGTTCCATCCTCTCTTGCAGGATCGTTGTCTTTGGGTATCTTTGTTTTCCATTTTTCATGGTTAAAGGATAAATGCTAAATAGAAGGGAGTATAAGGGGGTATGGAAATCTAGTCAGAGTCAACCAGATTTTTAATCAGATAAAATTTGGAGGTTAAGGTTTGTTTGAATACGATGTTGTTTTAATTCAATATTACAAAGAAAAGCTCCAAACAGAGTGCTTATATAGATGTTAACAATAGAAGCATACGTAGTTTGTTACGACGACGGTCAGTCTGAGTAATTACAGTAGTGTACAGTATTAACGCTACTTCACTCGTCTCATTAACCAAACTACACTGGAACGTGTAGCTTGCACGCCAAGTGCACTGGACATTACTACAAGTAACAGACCATCAGACTTTCCTATTGTTGTATTTTACAACGATAGAGCGTTTTGGCACGCCAAATATGGTATAGTTATGCTTATTTTTCGGCACCGGTGCTGCATGCGAGGCAGAAATAAACACATTTGATGGAAATAGCCATCTTGCTCTCCGTTATTTGGGTCTAAATAACGAAGAGCAAGATAGATATTTTTAGCCAAATGTGGTTCCATTTTTTCATAATTTTCTTGCACGCCGTGCCCGACATGCGAGCTGAAAAATTATTATTTTCTAGGTTTGGTCACCGTAATTTTTTTATCGTCCCCGCGCATATACCCTAACCCACCTCCCGCCGATCAAAATTATTTACCATCGTCTCGACTCCTTTACCCTAACCCATCTGCCATTCCTCCCCACCTGCCAATGATCCCCCACATGCCGGTCCTCCCTTACCACCACGATGGAAAACATACCGTTAGTACCATCTTCACCACGCTCAGAGCAACATTTACAAAATGAACCACCGTCACCAAAACAACATTTTCAAAATGAACCACCGTGACATGATGACATTCGAAGGATGTTTGCATTTTACCTAATCTTTTCATTTTATTTTTTCCCTCGTTTTTTTACTGCCCTTCCTGTTTGCATAGATATTTCTCTTACCATTATTTTACACTTATTTTTTTTGCCAATTTGCAAACCCAAATGTCTCTAAAAAATGCTTGGGTTATTTTTTGAAACGTGGCGCAAAAAAATAAGCATAACTGATGTTGTCTTTTTGGCACGGTTGGGGAGGAAGGGAGAAAATGTGAGGAAAACTGGTCTAAGGCGACCAGAATGGGAGCGGGAGGAAATGGGGGAGGTTTATTTCGGGGATGAACGATAGTTGTTGGTTCTTTTCTTTTCCTGTCCAACTCGGGTTCGACGCCGTTAAGTAGGCGTCACGATCCGGGTCGGCCAGGACGGGGTGCATTGTGAGCCATTCATTTGGACACGTGTCCACAGCGACAGAAAAAGGTGGAATTAAATATCTAAATAGGTACGTATCGGGATGTTCTGCGTTTGCCAGCAAGGCAATTAATTGCTACACGACCCCCTCAAAATGCCAAAAATAGATAGGTATGTACAGTGGGACCCGTCGGGATGTTGCGACTAGAAATTCGCGTTTGCCAGCGAGGAAATTAATTACTCCATAATAACTATACCACATTTCAGTTTGCCAAAACGCTCTAATATCTCCAATAAATTTTATCATGTAAGATAATATACAGTGTTCCCCCGCGAGATGCATACCCTTTAAGCGCATAACCCCTTCATGTGCATATAAATTTTGATGACCGCGAAAAAATAGGCCAATACAGGCTGGAATCGATTCATCACTGCATACCGCATATATTCATACACGATGTTAGTGTATTCCTATTTTTTTATAAAATTTTTTTCTTTATTCCCCCCACCTCTGCATGATTTCAAATTTTCAATTTTCAAATATGAAATTTTGGTACCAGCAGTTGAAGATTGGGGCAGGGCATCACTTAAAGGCGCACAAATGTGTTTGTCCGCCATCAAACGTCGTTGACGATCACCAACATCGAAAACAATGCCACAGTCGCTCACCGTGCGACACAGGAAGCTCATCCTCGCCAATCATACAAGCCGATCGGTGAATAAAGAACCAATAACGCAGCGGATCCTCGCTGAATGAGCCACTCATTCGTTGAATCTCAACAAACCGCATAATTAATCCACATTCTCTCGACTGCTCTCGTCCGAACAAAAAAAACAATAATATACAATCCACTTCCTCTTCTTCTTTCAAGAAACTACGCTGCCCCTCTGCGCCACGCCTCGAAGCTGCTTTATTCACTTGGCTTTGCGATAAAATCGCAAATGGCGTTCAGATTAATGGCGTTGTTTTACGCCATCAAGCAGAACTGCTTCAAAAGGAGGAAAACAAGCATATCTCATCTACATCAAGGCTCTTCCTAAATTTTCCAATGGCAGGCTGGATCGCTTTCAAAACCGGTATTCATTTAAATTCCGTCACATTTACGGTGAGTCGCTCAGCTGTGATGATAGCGCTAATGCGTCGGCGATGCCAGATCTTGGTGCTAAACTTGCTAAATATCTATCTATCCAGAGATATCTGGAACGTTGATGAATTTGGACTGTATTATCTTCAACATCCGGGATGGTCACTTGCGGAAAAAAGCCCGTCTGGATTTAATAAATAGAAGACGAGAATAGCGTTCCTTGCGTGCTGCAACTTTGATGGATATGAAAAATTCCATGTCATGATCATCAGTAATGCAGTCCGACCAAGTGCCTTTGGAAGAAATTACGGTCATGATCTCGTGTTTGATTACTACGCAAACAGAAATGCGTGGATGAATCAAATTCTGTTCTTTGCTTTTCTCGTACTACTTGATCGCTATGCCGCCATGACGCCTGGCCAAAAAATTCTGTTGCTCATAGACAATTGTTTCGGCGCATGGCACTCAGCAGCTTCTGCCTCATATGCTGAATGTTGATGCCCACTTTTTACAGCCCAATACTACAAGCAAAATACAGCCCTTAGATGCTGGGATTATAGCGGCAATCAAGTCTAAGTTTCGCCGTCGATTACTATTCTGGGTGTTTGACAACATTGATGCTGGACATAACTCAATTTACAATGTTGACATCTTAACAGCAATTCGGTGAGGGACTGAAGAGTGGAATGAATTATCTTCTCTCTGTATAGAGAACTAATTCAATCATTGCTTTACTGTTGGCCATTCACGGAGTGGCGATGGAAATTTTTCGAAACAGAGGTCAAGGATCTGATTATATGGGACTGTACTGAGCATTGCTAACATTTCACTAAAGTTGCGATTTCCGAAATGCTCAACCCTGCTGAGGAGGACGAGGTTACTGATTAACTGATGAGACCCAGGGTGAATTTATAGCTGGTGTTGAGGCGGATCATACTGAAGAGGAGGTGGAAGAGGTTGTGGAGGAGCAAACTACTATTCAGGAGGAGCTGTCGTCACTCGCTATCGCAATAGCGGCTATGGATCGTTGC
>JAULBU010017190.1:0-20658 GCA_032358235.1 Odonthalia washingtoniensis | reverse complement strand
CCTATTCCTGCACCTGTAAGACATAAGTGATTGACATACAAGCGTGGTGTTGGTTCAACCAAGATTACTCCTTGGAGTGCTGTCTTGACTGGTATCCATGTTTGTGTCTCCGGTCGTATAATCTTTGCTTCCACATATATTTTTGGTGAAGTCCTCCCCTTTGCGGGTATGTATTCCTGCTTCTCGGACGGCAATGGAGCGTCCAACAGTCTCTTGTTTAGTTTTATAACGATGGGTACTGCCTTCCAATCTTCAAGTTCAACTAACCGCTTGTGTGGGCGGACCGCTTCTACATGCTTGCCGCAGAAATCGCAACTGAGGATGACGGACTTTGCGAGTCAGTCAGTCACGTAAACTTCCAGCATCTCCGACAGGAAGACAAGTTGCGCTGCTAGCATTATCGTCCCTGCCATAGTGATTGGTCTATTTTTTGCGTATCGTATGTTGGTGGACAGTTTGAGGGGTTTGATAAACTTCTCCGACCCATACGGTAAATCGGAGAGTCGAATGAAACTGGATCCGGAACCGGTATCCAAAGCTGCAGGAAACCGTTCTGTAGAACGTAATGATAACCCAAGATTAAATTATACTCGATAGTTGCGCCGAGAAAGTACGAATACCGCACCATGTTCGTCTATGCGTTTCACTTTTCGCCATGGTCGTTGGAGAAAACCAAAAATGTTCGTTGATGTTGATGGAGCGATGCGGCAGACAGAAGTGGCACGGGGAATTTGTTAAGGGATCGGTGGCACTCAATATTTCCTTGACTAAAGAAAACTTCGGCAAGCCCCCTGGTCAGTTTCCCTGGGTTTGATTACTGGTTGGCGTGTTGGTATCCTTCCTCGTCTTCGGGTTACTAGTTACCTGGCATGCGAGCGCGAACTGCGTCACACGGTACAATGTTGCTGTCACCATGGACTGGTGTGATGAATAAACCTTCTCGTAGTTGGTAATAAATTTCTCCATGTCGGAGTAATGCAACGCACACTTTGGTGAGATGTAGTCTAATTCATAACATTGGTGACAAATCAATGGCTGGTGTGTCTGGTCGCTGCGGTTTTTGGAACTCCATCCCACTCGATTCGAAGTCCACCGAAATTGGTATATCCCACTCTCACCGTGTTGTTTGCGTACAGGTTCAATTCCTGGTTACTTTCCCCTCCCAACGAAGTGGACGGTAAATCGTTGGTGTCCAACGATTCTTCTGGAGTTGTCATGTTGTACTCGGCTTCGGCCGATTGATGGTCAATTGATTATTCTGCGAAATGTACTTCGCGTATGGCTTCCGATCCTCGAGTGGTTACTGTTAAGGTTCACGTTCCCACGCGCTGAGATCTGTCAGCATCGCCTTGGTCTTTTGATAACTGGACGAGACGGTCGAAAGTTAATTCGTCACGGGACTCAATTTCCCGGAAGAGTGCGACGATTGTTCGATTCGTTGGTGCTAGTACGTCCACGAATAACGTCATCTTCTCTAGTTCGTCATGTACATTCACGCAGCGATATGCAGCGTCATTTAACCTGGACACGAAATTTTGTTCGCTTTCGTTGATCAACTACCGTGTTCCGCGTGATGAATTCACTGCCTCGCGTATAGTCGCGGGTGTAGCGTACGTTCTTGGTAACGATTGGATGGCTCCTGGTCAGCATGTTACTCCTCCGAAGCGAGCTTCGTTTCTTGTTGATCTGAACTGTTTCGCGGCCTTGCCCGTAAGGAACTGGGGGAGGGCCACTTTTGCCAATTCCTCGGTCAACCCGAGTATGTCACACTCTTTCACCATCCTGGATAGGAAGTCGAATACCATTATTGGATCATTTCCCGGGAACTGGTGTTCTTTCATTGTGAATGAAAGACTCTTGAGGAGTCGGGTAGCTCACCATGGATGAACTGTCTCGATAGCCTCTTGTTCTTGACAAACGATAATATCGGTACGACATCAACCGGTTGAATGCTGGGATTCATGGTGTAAACGAGGTCAATCATTGTTTTCAGATCCTTTCTCAACTTCAAAGAACGGAACAGTCAAGTAAATAATGTCCAAGACAAGGCTTGTTGTTTCATCATCCTCTGTTGAAGATGAAGAATCGTAGTCGGGCATGCGTAGTGATCCTGACGATGGATTGGATCTGTGCTATAATGATGCACCTGATGCACTTTGTTTTACCTTGCGTGAAGTGTCACGATGTACAACTGATGCTCGTTGAGACGGTAACCGTAGACGTTGAGGTGCTTCTTCCCGACACGTTTCATTATTAAATTTCATGTCTTTTGTTTCTTGTTCCACCTCGAATTTTGAGTTTTGTTGTATATCGTGACCCAAGAGTGCGTTGACGTCCAAACGTGATACTTTTACGGCTTCAGCGACGGACATCGTTGGAGAGTTCATCTTTTTAGCGATGGATAACTTAATAACCGTAAGATCCACTGGGGATTTTTAAATTCTTCCTGGAATTTGGGCTTTCGGGTAAGTTCTTCTTTCAAACGTAAATTTGAGTCTGTTACCCTTTTCTTGAGTTCCACAGATTTTTCACCAGGGATTCGTTGTATAGTTTTCACACGAGTGCGTTGGCCAGCTAACGGTGCGGGAGTATCCACAGAAGAGTTTCTTGAAGTTGCACGGGAAGCATTACGCGATCCCGTGGGTAGACTCCCGGTCGCAGATCGGGTTTTTCTTAACCTGTGCTTCGGTATGCCCGTTGTAGTTTTATCTATCCTGAGTCAATAGCCACTTAGGTTCTAGGCTGAGAGACCAGATGTAGCGCAATGTACTCCCACAGAAAAGGTTTTGAGGTCCTGCACCAAGGTGTCAGGGTCCTTCTTTCCCCAGTAGCGCTTCGAGCAGAGCACTCCACGAAAGAGGTGGAGGTGTTGGTTAAGTGTAGGAGGCTTCTTGCCAAACATCTACTGCCTTGAGGTAATCGTTCAACCACAGGAGGTCATCGGGTAGACGTATAAGATGGTGAGACGAGTACGTGTCGAAACAGGGCGTACGCTTGTAAAGTGGTGGAGATGAACACGACTTGGGAAATTCGGTCTAGTGGTGGCGTTTATAAGGAGCGATTAGAGCCGACGATGGATGAGTCGGTTCGGAGATGACGCTTGTAAGGCGCAGCAGAGCGACTCTCTCAAAGGAGAGGTTCAGTCTATCGTAGCCAAAAAGTGTTCGTATGGAGGCGAAACGCTATTTTCGGGCGTAGATTTAGTCCCAAGGATGCTTGTCTTTATTTCAAAAAGGTCAGTAGGATCACCATGCCCCTGTTAATTAGTATTCACCTTCCAGACAGTGGCTTGAGGGGGATCTTAATGTAAATGGAAGACAGTGAGTTAGTGGAAACCATACACTATAATTGAGACACGTAGTACGACGGTCATGTGGCCCGGGTTCCAGATCACAGATGAGACGTGACTCGTGTTGATGCAACTCGCACTCGGGTGATTAGATCTGAATATTCATACACGTATATTCGCGTCCAATTGCACTTCATCTACCTCCATCTATAATATTACGATCTCTTCCTGCCTTTTCGGTTGGATGAAAGCAGCGAACGAGTTACTCCGAACGAAAGGTCTCGAACTGAGTTCGAGACACTTTGTTTTGAGGCTAGTCGCCCCCCATGGGGTAGACTGCCTTTGGTGCTTCATGACATAATTTCTATCTGAAGTGCATTTTACCACATCGGGTCGCCCAGCCTTGAACCGTCTTGCTAAAAATTGACTACAGATGTACACCGAAAATACTACGGGAATTCCAAAGCCTGGATTTGGATGAACCCGATCTGTGAACGGCAGCATACCGGCAGGATCGCGTAATATTACCGCGCCATTTCAAGACCAAGTTCTGTGGACAATCCTGCACCGCTGGTGGCCAACTCACTCGTGACGAAACCAAAGAGCGCATATGTGATGAGGAATCTGTCGACCTGAACAATGGTAACTGGATTACAAATACGTCAGGAAGAAGAACATACCCCCAAGCCAGAATTCGAGGAGGATTTCAAAAACCTTCACGATGAATATATGACAATTGAGGAATCTATCGCCTAAAATATACCCTCTCCAACAGAGTCAGTGGCAGAAGTTGTGAAAATATTACATTCGGACGTAAATGCACTCTTTGATCATGGTATATTGAAACATCAAAACTGGAGTGTTGAGATGGAACAAAAAAATGAGACATCCCAATACAGGGCCGAGAAGACGCACCTCAACGTCTAAATCTACCATCCAAATGGGCGTGCGCCGTATGTCATGATAATTCAATCCGTTCTATCTGATCCACAAATCGTGATTCACGTTCGTACCGCCCCTCAACGTTGTCCGACATCCGCCGGTTGTCCGAGTACGATTATTCATCGTCCGAGGAAGTCAACGAAACCACAGGTCAAGACTGGAACCTTATCAACCTGACCGTATCGTTTTTTGAACGTAAGAAAGGACCAAAACAAGGAGGATTATCCTTGTTCAAGCCATCAAATCCGGCCTTCGACCAGTTAATGTAACACAAATATTGTTGTTTAACACGAACAATGGGCGACCCCAATAGTGCATCCACTGGTGAATTACGGAGGAATCTCAAGTTCCTGGAATTTACGATGACAGAACACTAATGTTTTGGTGAAGACTCATTTCTTGTCTTTGATTTCTTGTCAAGGTTGGTAGAAGAAGCCGACATACTTGTCCTAATCGAGACTAAAGCATACTTCTCCCTACCTCAGTCGTTGACTGTCATGTACCTCTTTCAGCTTCCAGTTGAGATACCTATGCGTCTGTTTCATATATCCCTGTTGTCTTTATCTTCGCTTCAATTTGCCTCTTCTATTGGTTTGCCTTTGTGACGTTGATATTTTGACGAACGTTTGGATCGATACCGTATTGATCCAGATGAGGATGCCCAACGTCAGCGGGTGACCAGCTGACGTTTGCTATCCACCCTTTCGCCTTTACACACGTCCAATCGACCGACACTAATTTGTTGTGTTGGCCTCTAGTCCTGGATCCACGAATAGCAGCCTTTCTTGTTGGAAATACGAAGTAACAATGATTTGACTTTTAGCTGAATCGTGTCTTTCTCGGGACACGATGGTCTCTACTTGTTTAATCTAGCTGTATGTGCGGTACGATGACCTTTTCTGCTGCTCTGACGCGTCTTCGGTTGTTTTTCATAAAGCTATCCTTTTAATAATTATAGTTCTACTCATTCATGGACCTGGTAAATATATCACCATTTCATCATTTCAATCGTGATTGATTCTTACTGATATAATTAGCGCTAATGATAACAGTTAGAATCAATGACTGGAGGCTAGCCTCAAGCATGAACATTGTTTGTATTGTTTTAACACACACGTCTGTCATTCTCATTGCATTCTTGTTTGCCTTTCTCTAGTATCATATTTCTCACCTATATTCTTATTCTTACAGTACAATTGTGACATTGCTACAATCCTTTAATATTTGGATCTGTTCTGTATTTCCGTCATTGTCATCTATGATGTGTACTGTATTTCAATTTTTTATTGAATTATGTGTACTGCCATTTACACCTGTGGCTGTATCTCCCCTTTGTAACTTAGCTGTTGGTTTCAGGTGACACACAAATGTCACTCGATTTAGAAAACTCAGCACTCCAACCACTTTGGGTTTGTGTGTCACCGTATTTGTCGGTCTCAACATAATATGATGTATGTTGTTCGTCCAACTTTCGTCTTTGTTGATGCTACTGGTCTTCCTGGTAATTTGAACCCGTGTACGATAGTTCAATAATTCATCTACATCGGCGAGTAATTTCTTCTATAAATACAATTAAAATCTTCAACAAATTTCCTTCTCGGTTCTATGTTACCAGTTTCCAAAGTGTTTAGACCAACTTCAGGATCATTCTTTATGTACATGCTTCTACCTCAATATGCCTCACATCTTTTTCTGTTGGGTATGGATATCATTACATTTCTTATCACCGTTTACTTTCTGCGTAAAATTTGATTCTTTTTTTAATCATATCAATATAACGTCATATTTATTATTCAACCCATCATCTATTCAAATTTTAACCAGTGTGACATTTACCATTCTCACATCCTCATCATGATGAACATTTTTATACCGTCCCTTCTTGGTACACGAAGTAAGTACACATATAAGAGAAACTGTTCATGTTACTTGAGCCATAACTGTGTCTTTCCGTTTACGTTCATTGGAATCTCCATCAGAATCATTTTCCTTCGTTCGGAGATATTCTTTATCATCTTCTGTGTTATCATAATTTAATTCCCCATCCTTGTTCTTCACTACCATTGTTGATATGCTTATCTGAGATTTTGTTGTTAGTGGGTGATACCTCGAGTGTCTCGTGATTAATTATATTATTTCTACCATCATCATCAGATAATTCCTTCTTTGTAACTATTTCTACCCACCTCACATCTATCACACATTAGTAATTTTAGATCCATATTTGTCATCTTCCAGTATTTTAAAGTTGTCTTGCTTACAACGGAGTTTATTGAAGTGAGTTTCACTGTTGAGATTATTAGTGAAATATTTGCATGGTCTGTCGTTATATTCAGGTTTTTTACCACTTTTCTTCTCATCGCTTCCAGAAAAGCGAGAAACATTTACAAAGTCAAAATTGATTTCTATATCTCTTTAAACTTACACATAATGATACCATACGAGACAGACTCAGGAATTGTTATCCATGGTATTAATGTTCTTTTTGTACGATGTATTTCATCTAATGTTACTGATTTCAGTGCCCTTTTGATAGGATTGATTAGTCCCAGTTCCCAAATTAATATTATCCACAATGGATTCATATTCACACATCGTTCTGTCAATTGATTTATATGAAATTCAGAAGATTTAGTATTTACTTGGATTTTGGAATATAATACCTCAATGGATATATGTTCTTTTATAATCGCGTACAATTCAATTTTCAATTCATCTTTATCGATTATAAATCCATCTTTACTGTTATTAACATCTATCTCATAATCTGCAATATTGCGTTCATCAACTTTTTCAAGGGCACACTCTTGATCATCATCGAATCCACATTCACTTTCATCAACATTAATAATGAAGTCATCTCCATCTCCATCATATTTCCCAGTATCCAAATTATCAGTGACATTAATATTCAAGGAATCAATTACATAAATATCATCCAAAATACAATTAATGTTATCATCAGCTTTGGTTTCATTACAATCAGCAACATGAATGAAAAATTTGTTATCAATCACATTCCTTTCATTTATATTCCTCTCATTATTTTAAATTTCCAAATCATCCATATTTGATTAATATGACACCTGATCTCTCACATGCAAGGCAAATATTAACCACACTAATAATGGCAAGAAAGAACAGCTAACCACCTACACGTGTGTCTTCCACACAGTTCTCGGCTAGTCCAAATTTACAGTGGATAGTCAGACAAAGGGTGTACAACAGATAATATACTGTATCCACGTGTGTACTCTAGGCTTGAATTAGAAGCTTCCGCCGAACACAGGTCAGTTTCTTGGATCCGTTTTTGGAATTCTTCACATCTATAAGAACGCCGCCATCACTATTCCTTTTTTCTACTTTTATCCTTTTCACTACTTTTACTACAACTAATAAACTACATTCAACCTGTTGTTCTAGATTGGGTATTGATGCCCTTTCGCTGAAGTCATCCCTATTGATACGGAGCTCTGAATTTTAAATCCCACTTGCACTACCCCTCTGACCTCCGTCCACCTTCTTGTTTATTCTCCGAAGATCATCCGTTATCTCCTCAACACATTCTCTCCCTTTCCCCGAAACCTCAATACCTAGACATCTGCATACGCAATGTATCCCCACTAATCATCAAATTACGATAATTACTGTAATACTCATCACTGACATACTCACTTACACTTAGACCTCAATACGAGCATACCTCCCGTAACCTACAGGCCACGCATACACTCTCTCCTTCTACTTACACTCTACCTCATCGTATACACTGTAATAATCCACGTAGCTGTATTCAATCAACTGGCGCTGCTTGGCACCGCCCTGAATACAGATTTCAGCCAATACCAGAGTCCTTCGACAATCCTGGTTTGGGCCCGGTAAACAAGAACTCAAGTGTTAACACGAACGTACGTTAATTTCTTTTATTTTATTTCTTATAGGTAAATGTTTTTCCTCAACACGACATGGACGCATCTAAACCAGAAACACCAAACGGACCTCCGCAACCAACTCCACCTCCGATATCAAGAACGGATCTCTCCACACTTTTCCCAGCCGATCTTATCACAAGATAGAACCGTTGAAAGCGCCGATCGCTCAATATTTTGACAAGAACCAAGCTGGAAACCATCAAAAATGTTCCTCAGTGACTATCCAATATGGGATGACAGCACCGAGTAAATACCTGCAGATCGAGTCGAACTCCTACGTGAGTTCAAAGAACTTCTGCCATCCTATCGACACTTATTCACGGATGAGTACGTTGCGATGCCGCTCATCTCAATCGGACTCCCAAAAGGAATCTCTGAAATTTACGGGCTCCCTGACTGATCACTCAACACAATACCACTATTAGAACTCATCGAAGACAATAATAACAAACATTTACTCATTACGCACCTATGGGTCGTGTCCATTACCCACTTCCCTCTGGCAGAGGTCACGGGCAGAAATGAATGCGATCATGGAAAAGTCCCTCACGAACGGAGCACAAAATCCCCGAAGTCCTGTCCCTCCAGGAATACAAGCTACGCCAGATACTCAGCTTGGAACCACCGCTTCACCTGTCCGATCTCTAAGACCAGATATCTCACCACGTGATCCAACATCACCTGACACACCCAACACACCTGCGAATCAGATCTCTATGCAAAGACCTCCACATATCACCTCAACTCTACAACAGCCTCCTACTCCACAACTTACTTCGATACCTGAGCAACCTCACCGCCGTAACGGTCTCCGTGCCAACCAAACTACTCTCTCTACAATCCACAGCTCGAACATCTATGAGAATGAAGAAAGTAACATATATCACAACCACCCTACAAGTCTCACCATGCAGCAAATGAAGGCCGACCAGATATCAAAATCGATAGCTGCCAACTTAAATGGCGAAAAGTTTTCTAGAGACGTTGATGAGAGCGTAACAAGCACAATCAGAGATTTAGAAATATTCGCAGATCAACTAAACCTTTCAGATGATATGAAGGCTCATTTCTTTGTCAACATCTTGAAAGAACCATTGCGAATCTATTGCATCAACAACTATAAGCAAGAAATGTCATTCAAACACATAAATGAATTCATGGTAAACAAATTTGACTTTGCGCATCGGCAGGAGGTGCAGCTGCGCCTCCACCGAATCGATGTGCGACCATTTATGGTGGAACATTAAATTAGAGACGAAGGTAATGCCTTCTAAAGATCGGTTCCTACATCAATGGGGTCAACCCGTAATGTATAGAAATGTACCGCAAATATACATATAAACTAAAAGTCCCAGTTCAACTGTCGCTTCATATGAATGGGAAAGGATACCCAGATTAAAATTCATCATTGAAAATTAAACCTTCTAGGCATTCAATACTGCCCTCGCACACTATATTTCCCTTGAAAAAGAACCAGCAATCGCAAGGCAACCTTTTTCGAACACATCGAAACTCACACTATTATGCCAATACGGTAACAGGACTAATTATAGATCAAGTAATCGTGGAATATTCAACAACACATCCAACTTTAGATATAATGGTCGTTTTCGTCAACCCCTGATGTTCAGCATCAACGTAACGCTTCATCACCTACCTCAAATCGCTCGGATACCCCGAAATGTCATCCAATAACACGCCCTACTTGCTACAAATGTGGATTCAAACCCTGAGATTCTTTCCATCTTTGTTCAACTGGTGCTATAAACAGTTACATCTCCACCAGGCTCAAGAATGTAGGAAATCAGTTTACATACTTTCTGATATGAAAAATGGTTGTGAAGAAGATGATCTACACCAAGTGGGAACAGTTGAGAAACATGATAGTAACGATCTCTGTAACTGCGAGGACGAGTCCGATACTTTCAACAGTGGAGTAATGGACGTGGATGACCCATTACGATCATCAGAGACCTATCAAGATAATTATCAGGTTTACAAGGCCATCATAACCTCTCACTTTCAATCATTCTTCCTCCGACTCATCGAGCTCTAACAACGTATCTCTCCAATAAACTAACTGACCACATGACCAACAAATCAGTGACTTATCCAATGAATACACCATAATTGACTGGAACAATGTGAACTTTTCTAACACATACACATATACAAAGAGGAATTACACTCCCTCCTTCTGCGTCGACAGTGGTGCACCGAGGAGCGTCGTTGGGAAAGAAGCACTGCAAATGATAGACAACTAATTCAACATCTAGAGCGCCCTCATCGAGTCCAAGTTTTATATTCGATTTGGTACACAATTTTTCGAATCTCTTGGTACTGCAACATTAATGCTGGCTAACCAGCTTCCATCTGAAATATTTACGTCACGCTTGATGTTGTTAACGTTGACGTTCATCCCATCATAGGTCTAAATATCCTCGATGGCCACTAACTTATGATAGACAGCGTTACCAACAAATTCGCACGCTGTCAACAAATAATGGTAAAGCATAAGATTTGCTACCTCGAGGAATGGTGTGTTCCAATATTTAGAAGCCCCTCATCTCACCTGCACACTCAACTGGAATAAATGCACCCATATTTGACACATTTTACTACTGGTTAAATAAAGAGACTTAATCGGTACTTTTTTCATCAAACTCCGACGAAGCTTTTAAAAATCAAAATCGCACCAACCCTTCGAAAATCGATCCTTCCACCCTTAAAGTCCTCAACTATATGCCAACAGATGTCACCCATGTCAAATAATCGGCTCCTCTCGCTGCTCTTTAGAGTTTCGTTCGGCTTGGATATCGCGCGTTCACCGAAAGAATTTTTATGGATGCCTTTTTCATCTCCATTAAAATAAAAAACATATTATCCCTCACATTATTGATGGGTGTACTCGTTTTTCTGCTACTACTCGACTAAAGAACATAGAAACAAAGACTGTCTGTCAGGCTCTAATCAGAAACTGGACTGCCATCTATACTTGACTACTAAATAGAATAGTCGTAGACAAAAGCAGCAAATTCGGTGATTATTTCATCCAAATGGCATTAATGGACGGTATCAAGGTGAAACGAACGGGAATAGAAGCCCACAATGGTCTCAGTATACGTGAGATATTCTATGAGCCGATCAGAACCAGAGTCCTCAAATTGTCAATAGATCATCCGGCAAGCGACTCTGACCTTTTTCTCTCGCTCACTGTCAAAGAGATGAATTATACCGCCAGTCTGGATGGCCTAGTGCCTTTCTATGTATTGTTCGGCGAGTTAACTCGGATCAAAATGTATGAGAATCAAGGACTAAGAATGACTACAGATTAAAGAAGTGGAGTAGCTCTCATCGCAAGGACCGAGATGAGTCTTCTGATGAATAAAATGCGAATAAAATGGGCCATTCACCACAACTTACCCAAGGCGACTGATTAAACGTACGAACTCGAAGATAATATTATTATATGGAGCGATAAAGGGCACACTGAAAAGAACGGTTAATATCTCGGCCCATACAAGGTATCGTCATTCGATCGAACAAAAAAATTGGTACACGTCTTTGATCTCCCTGTCACTGTCGAGTTTGCGCGTGCTTTTTCACCAGTGGTAAAAAATTACGCCCAAACTCGATCACTCAACCAAACCTCACATCTCAAGCCACTCGTTATCAACAGACTTTATGGAATCAATGAAATCAACCTTTCACAGCTACCGCTCCCCTGTTCAAGTAGAAAAGTTGGATCTATTTCTACAATCAGAATCCGTGACGGAACTGTAGAGGATTATGTATCCCAATAAGATTATAATAAGAATGAACCGTCCTGCTAGAGTGGCAGAAATAGTGGCAGTGATTTGGTCCAAAACTGATGCCACAGTCTATAAATATATGAAATGTCGATGATTTTACCGATGTTGTTAGTAATGGAGTTCAGAGCAATAGACCAAACGGCACTGAAACATTGAAAATGAAATATGTTCAAAAAATACTAGACGAATCGATATCCATGCAATGGCTGGAGTCCAAACGGAAATGAAACTTACTAACAACATCATCACTGATTTGTTTCTTTCTACTACTTAGTGAATAGTACAATAGAATTATGATGAAAATAACAAGTATTGCTAAAAAGACAAACTGAAATAGTCAAAATAATTGATTTTAATAGTATTTTGTCGGTAACATATCATATACAACGATCCAGGCCTCTGTTGATAGTTGCTAAATCGGATTGTATACCGGAATGACCTTCATGATCTGTGAACATCATATCTCGTATTCATATTCGGTCTAATGCTTTCTGTACTAATCACTGTCTGCTGTACTTTCCCCTGGCTATATTATTCACCAGTTTAGGAGCATACTGTTATATTCGTTTTTGTTCAGTTAAAAATATATTTAAATAGACGAAAAAGTAACTATGTCCCTGTTCCCATTGCCAAATTGATTTTTTAGGATTAACATGTTGTGTAAGATGACAAAAGAGTTTGATATACTTATAGTCTCATGAAATAAGCAGATCTCTCGCGCATCTCTCGTATTTCATACTTACGTTTGCAAGGATGAACGCATACTGGAAGTCTCTACCAATTTATTAAGAAACAGGGTAATTTCGACTGCATTTTTGGCTGAACCATCTTTCTTCCACTTGTTCATTCAGTCCACTTCGAAATACAAAACAAAAATCCTGTTCCACTCGACTATCCCGTCACGTTTTTAATTCCTTCTCTTCTTTCACACATTGCTGTTATAACAGATTTTATGTAAAGAAAACAAAACAAGAAACCGTTTAACATCAAACATTACATTGGAACAAGAATGTGGTACGTTTGTCAGACCCTTCCTGAAGCCTGGGAAATACTTTGTCAATATATCGAAAATCATGACGTTAGTGTAATGTTTCCGTACCTATACTTTGACTACGGTACTTCTACTTTCATGGTTATATATGCAATACAAAATGGATTTTCTCATTTCACACAGGAAAAACATTCCATGAGGACGATGGTCACGTTGTTGAAGAAGAATTGGTGTCCCAAGGTGCTTTAAAACGCACAACAGAACAGGATGTGGCATTATGATACATCACCAAGAAACCTTTTAACAGCCTGCATATCATTTTGGTCACTCGTATGATGTATGAGTCAAATTTCAGCATGGAAACCGCACCATTCTTTGTGCCATTTCTCCTCAAACCAGACAGTTTAGAACTACCAAATTTTTTTAAGACCTACATAGTGCTGTGTCTGATGCTCAGAATATTATCGTCCCAGAAGTTCAGATCACCCCCCGAAAGAGGTGATCATCACCAACGACTACACGATTCATTCTGATTGTTCAAATGCTCCTGCAAAGGGTGAGACGCCTACAATATTTTGAGTCTTCGGGCTCACGAAAGAAACAATCGAAGATTGTTGACAAAATTTTCAATCCAGAACACAATGGTAAAGATGACAATGATACTGAAGAAATTGAAGCTGTAAAAATAATTCTTCAGTAAAAACAACAGAAGCTGAAAACGAAGAGAAAATTATAACACCTGTTGCAGGACTTTACGTTCTGTGGAACAAGACGCTATATATCCTTTGAGGAACAGTATGAAACAATATTGCTGTTGATATGACTGTGATCTTCGAGAACTTGATGATATTCCTCAGGATATTGGCGGTACCGCTCTATACAACAAAGTGGGTTCCGTTTGTCAGAACCTCCTCACAACACAAGGTTCGATAAACCCCGACCAAATTCGGACCATATTCAATTTGATGAGGAGGACAAAGCATATTTTGTGACATTTTGTGATATAGTTATGACATGATGCGGTTATGTGCATATGGTCTGCTTTGCATTGCAATTTTCATCATGGGTTATACATTTAAAGTCAAATATAGAAGCAATCCCTTTGAGAAACCCTAGTATAATGAAATTTGAAAAAGAATTAAGACTGTAATCAGTGTGTTCAGTTTGGAGGAGATTCCACTTTAATAATCAAAGAGACGTGGTTGCTACAATTCCGATCCCAGAATACCTAAACCCTTTCCTCTTTCCGTTATTGAACAAGCTGTAAATATATGGAAGAATTGTATAGAGTGGAACCATCCTTTGAGAAGAACCAACTGCAGTCGTCCCGGTACCATTCGTAAAGTTAATCCAGGAAAATGTTATGAAATGAACAACATCCATAGAGTTCCAAACACAGAGAAGATCTTCTTGCCTTCGAAATAATGAGCCGACGGTACAAGATTTATGCTCCTAGTAGAGCAAAAAATTACGTAATGGTTCATGGGTATAATCTAAAAGTTTACCAATCCAGATGAGTTAGATTTTGATCCCTGTACAGGTACATTTTATTTGGGAAGGGCATGTACGCTACTACTAAAGCACAGAAAATTGTTGCGGGGATATGGATGAATTATGTTTGGATCTTTGTTGGATTCCACTGATTACATTTTTTTCTAGGCAGTTACTCAACAAAAATTTAGATATTGACGGAACAGACGAAGATATTCAAGCTGCACGGATATTCCTCATGCATGGCGTCACTTTATCTAGAGCTATTCTACGTTCCTCAGCGATGATAGAACTGTGAGCTTTCGTTAGCTTGTTGTCTGGGAAATAGTGATGGTATTCTCGTTCCACCATCTCGTTGTAGATCTTAATTATCCAAATAATAAAATTATGTCCGAATTCGAATAGTTCCAGCCCCGGAAGGAACGGCCCGTTGCTGTTGAAATCATCTTTTTGCGTATTAATCGTTTTTTCTTGACTTTGTTCGTAGATTTAAAATGTAATGCACACTCGTTATTTGTATGATAACAATTAGGTAGAAGATGTATATAACTATACTTTTTCTTATTCGTAAGTGTATAATTGTTAGTCTTTAATTTACTCCAAAATATATAATTTACTTTTTGCTTATTAAGATAAGCCTTAAGTGTATGTTTGTGAATCTTCTTATTAACACTTCTCCTGTTTTGTTTTTCAATTAAATGTTGAATTCCGTTCGTCAGTCGGTAGATACAAAGAATCTTAATCAGTTGGCAATAATAGGTTAGTGGCGTGTTTCTAATATAAGCATTCGCCTCCTTTACCAAGTGTTCAGACCTTTTCGTTTATGATGATTTCTAAAAATTGAGTGAGTAATAACCAAAGTTTGGTGATTTCAGTTTTGCCCACTTAATTTATATTCTTTCTTTTCTTCATTTCATCATCTTTCAAGACATGTAGAAAATTGAATAATTTGTTTTCCGCAAAATTTTGTCCTCCATATGGAGGAAAGTTTTTAAAAACGTAGCAATCATAATCCCTGTTTTTTAAAAAATCGAAATGGTTTTTCAAAAAATTATGTTAATTTATCGTTATTAAAATAATCAGATTAACCACCTATTTCAAAGCTATTTGCCGGTTCGTTGAGGGTGTGCAA
Source organism: Odonthalia washingtoniensis (assembly GCA_032358235.1). Taxonomy (NCBI): domain Eukaryota; phylum Rhodophyta; class Florideophyceae; order Ceramiales; family Rhodomelaceae; genus Odonthalia; species Odonthalia washingtoniensis. The sequence goes on along the minus strand of JAULBU010017190.1, from coordinate 5,069 downwards.
GTTCCTCAGTTTCCACGAACAAAATTTAAAAAAGTAGGAGATGAAAGAAGAATACAATCCAGTGTACTCTTATTGTTATTGTTCTTGCCAACTTCATTGAGCGCTTTCTTTTACGCGATACGATCGTCGATTTTTCAAGCGAGGCTATGTGAATTTTCTGTCATTACTTAACTCGGAAACTGAAACTCTCAAACGTTCAATTGGACCAACGACTGTCAACGTGATCAAAGACTCAATGTCAACGAAATGCCAGCATCGTTGCGGCATCCATCCACAAGCTTGCAACGCAATATAATGCCTCATGATGGCTCTTGTGAGATAGTGTTACATTTAAAAGCATTGTCAACGACACAAACACGAGACACAGTCTTCCGAATTTCTGAGCATTCAATCATAATCATAACAATGATACCACTTATTCCATCACATTTGACCTACCAATTCAACCAACAACAAACGAGATGAAGAACACCAATAAGAACATATTCCACATACCATCCGATAGTGCGCATCTAAATGGCCATTTTACTTTCTATTCTATTTCTAGTTCTTCTCTTTACATCACTTCTCTTTCATTTTGTCATTGCTAAATGAGCTACCACATTCCCTTTGTATTGCTTCCATCGAAAGAAAGGAAAACACACTCCCTTCAATCTTTTCACCACACAGAATTCTATCTTCACCAAACGTATCTCTCTTAGCTCTTTAAACTTATTTCTCAAGATTAGATGTCGCATTATCAGTGGAACTATTTAAAATAAACTGATTGATGCGTGTTAGATTTAAGGCTCACATTCACGCGCAGCTTTTAACATCATGGGCTTCCACTCCAGTAGTTAGTTAAATTATTCTCGGTCATGACAACCCTTCTGTGCAACAGTCGGGACTTGAGTTGTGTGCAATTAACTCTGTTGATCGTCTTGGTCGTATAATATATGTAGACCGTGTGTCGCCATCTCCTACTACAACCACAGCTAGCACAACTTCTACTGCTCCAAGTACGACAACTAATAATCTATCCCTGTCTAACAACGACACCATTGATATCATGTGCGGAGAAGAAAATGAGCGGCAGCAGCAGAAGCAACAGAAGAGACAAGAATTTGAATTGCAACATGAGGAACAAGAAACCATTTTTCCACCCATTCAGACACAGCTATGGTTCATGTCACGAGCATTCAACATCTGTGTGAGTATCACCTCTAGTACCAACATGTGGCTAAGCGACTGTTGCACAATGACGTCACATTACATACTGACGTCTTACCCACTACACATTATTGCTTTTTGTGTGTTCCTGGGACACGAGCGTACCCATACCTCTGACATGAGACCGTTCCAACTGATTGAAGTCCTAAAACGGGACTTCGCATCAACAGATGGATTAGCCTAACCCATCTATGTTCCTGGTTTTGACATGCCGGAGTTAATACAGCTATTATCTCAGCTTATTCCAGAATTATCATAGAACACTCGGCATCCTGATGCATCTCATGCCGTTGGCACCCCGGAAAGTGTCGCCCTTGCAGAAAACACATATTAGCAGGTGTACATAAGTTAAACGAAGGCGCACGTTCATATCTGAACTATTGTTACATGTATCGACTTTTGCAGGAGATGAGGTAGACCATTGGAAAGATGATGGAGGAGCCAATGCCGTGGTGAACGATTTTGTGGTGTCATTGGCGGGATGTTGCTATTCGTGTTCCGCACTCGCATTATGAAAGCGTTCTATAACATGCTAGTAAACGGACCATGTTTGTTCAGAGTATGATATCTGAGTTCAAACTTTTGGGTTAATGCTACAGTGCGTCGTTTTCGACAGAATCTATGATTTATGGGTTGCCATGTGTAGTTAAAGAGAGAGTCATTCTAAAAGCGCATCATGAACTACTGCATGTCCATCATCGCATCTCTTGGAATCTACTCCCTGATATCAAAGCTGATGGTAATTACAGCGTACATGATATTGGGAATGATAGTAGGGTACACCAATGCGAATGATGGGGCCTCAGATAGCGACTTGTCGTTGATGTTCTGTAGTACTGACGGTAACATGCAATTAAATTGACCATACTTGAAAAATGATGAGAACGATGCGATGATTTCGTTAACAGAGTTGGAAAGGAAAACTGAAACATATGCCCCAATTTTGGTCGATGTTCTCTGTCGAGAAGCAAAGTTGTTTGTTGTAAATATTAAAGCGGGCTATGCGATGTAACTGTTCCGCGCAGTTTCATGGGCTGTACCTCTCGCAGTCGCGCGTAATCCAGAATTGATAATCTTGGGCGAATTTCAATGAACGCTGTTGATGCTACTACTGCACTTGAAATAAGAATAGGAATAGGAATAATAACACGAATAAAAATAAAAATAAAAATGAACAAACCGCTGTACACCAATCACTTGATTTAATTTGGGCCACATTTAAAACTACGAAAGTTTTGATCCTATGCGCAATTAATCATGTGGCCCACATTAAATGTGCACCTAAATTTATTACAGTATAGAAAAATTAATGTAAGTATCATGTAGGAAGGCATTTGAAATTTCAAAGGAACTTTAATGTAACGTTTGAACCTCATCTTCTGTCTCTGAATCAGTCTCAATATCCTTTGCCAATAGCGGCTGATCATCAAAGTAGATTCTGTGCTTTTCAATCATGGCTTGGAGATCATCATTCAGTTGCCCATCAGACCAAGTTCCATCCACACCTAGGAAAATACCAGTTCGGATCATAGCCTTGTGAGCATATGTTAATCCATTCTTGTCGCGATAACTGTTCACCGTGTGTACGCAGTCAGCCACCAAATCTAAAAAGAAGCCTCTGCCAGAGTCGACCAAGCACCCGATTTCAGATTTATCCGCTCCATTCAACTAGTTACCCTCGCACACACCATTGTACTTAAACGCATCCCATGTTTTCCTCCACTGTTGTTTGATTTTTTGGATGAAGAAATAATCTGTAGGCTGGATTAGATCAGTAGAATTTGCTGAAAATATTAGAATAGAAGTCCGGCGTCCGTTCAAAGCCTCATCACATTCATTGTCCACCAAATTCCATGAGCAATTTTCTACGAATAAAGCAAGATAATGCACGGAGGGCACGACTCCAATAGCTCGACTGTCGCTCAACTATATTCCTTTCAGACTGTACCATCCATCCAAATCTTTCGGTGATGAAGGATAACATACACCTGGAACATTTTTCGGAACCCCCTCAATCAGATGAGAAAAAATACCGTTCTTGAAAATCGAAAAGGGAGAGTGTATCGTGGGGTGCACTCCACCTGACAAACGAACCATTATTGTGATAGGTTCACTACCTAAAACAACATCTGCTTACTTGACTTATTGATCCCCAATGAGACCAAGTGTCTTTCCCTTATCCATGTTAAACTGGAAATGCGTTTAGTCAGCATTCTGTACAAAATCTTCCTGAAGCTCACCCGACTAAAATTTACTCTCCATTTTCCGAAAATAAAATGCCACGGACTTCATAATGAATGATTCTCTGCCTGGACTCAATCTCAGCTTTCCTGTTTGCGTTCGGAATATAATGATGTTGGCATTCATGATCTGTTGCACCCAACGGACAGTGATTCGATTGATACTAGAGAGTTCACGATCCATCAATGCATGGTGAAAGAAAGAAGAAGGTGGCGCATCCTGTATGATTTTGCAGGCGTGTCTATGCAAAAAAGCCAACATTACACTTGTCTCCCGACACCCTTAAACAATCGAAATCCGACAAGACTTCTCGATGCAAAGCTCTAACCCAGGCCTCATGCTCCCGTACGCAGCCTTTGAGACCCTTCATTCTGAAGATATGGGTTTGACCAGCCGCCATTTCTGTAACATTATCAGCCTTTGGGTTTTTCTGGAGAGCTAATTTTTCCGTTCTTTGTTTCCACCACCGGCTTTTCTTTTGAAGTTGCGCCTTGGTATTACCAGTAAATGCTTTGGGGAGCTGAAGGAAAGCTTTTAAGGCTATTTTGGAAGGACCTTGTTCCTTAGCCTTCTGAGCCATCCATGTTTTCACGTGATAACGCTCTGCAAGTGTGTTGACATGACGTGGAGTTCGTTTGGGAGCGATGATTGGGATAAGGTGTTGCATTGGTGTGGTTGGAGGTTGATGTCGTTCCGGTACCGTTTTCTGTTCCTACAGAAGAGCATGAACGTGAGCACTTCTCATACATCTCTCAAATGGTCCACTCATAGTGGAAAGTGGTGAATGCAAATGAAAGAAATGTTTTATGCTGTGAGACACAGGAATTATATCGTCTTGAATACTCTAGATCAGATGGATAGTCTCTTAAACGTTAAAGATTCCAAAAGTTCTGTCATTATTTGAAGCTTTCCTGCATAGTTTAAATTTTCGAATTCAAAAGTTTGACTGAATAAAGGAAATTGGGCTATTTTTTTCTCCCGAAACAATCACAGAAATTGATGTGGGTTGGTGATTTCGATTTCCAAACGCAATATTTAACGTGGTCCACATTACTTTCGCAACCACGTTAAATATTCTACCCACGGCAAATCAAGTGATCGGTGTAGTGTTCTACATAGGTGGAGACGGCTAGGAGATGGGAGGGAGTAGCTCGCAAGGCTTGAACAGGCTGTAGGTGGTAGCTGAGTGGCGGTGGTGAAGGAATCGGTCTTCTACACTAAAAAATTTAAAATTTAAAATTGTTGCAGCCAAATTTTAATTACGGATTCCACATACAAAGCTCTATTTTCTGTAACGTGTAGTCGAAATTTATGAATGTAAAATACCATAATAAAAGGTATCGTCCTCTAATTCTAATTGGGTAAAAGCAAAGAATTGATGTATTGGCGACGTTCATGATAAAAAAACCGTCCTCATTGGTTTTCAAATATCGTATCATAGAGCAACACAGAGCCGTCCCATCAGCATTTTTAATATGGATTAGGTGATTTGGTGATTCCTAACGGTCAATAGTGTTACAGCATTTTTCAGAATTTTTCAGAATTTTTCAGCAACTATTGCTAAAAATCAACATGTCAGGCGATTTTATTTCTCCCGACATGTTGATTTATTGATTCCA
>JAULBU010017179.1:0-20659 GCA_032358235.1 Odonthalia washingtoniensis | reverse complement strand
ATTGCAATAGAGTCTCTGATACCATTAATTGTGGGCATCATGGTCTTGCTGCCACTGTACCACTGTAGTAAAGAACATTACTCGCCTTAGTGACATTTCTGTCGATGACCCACTGTGACGAGCAAACGACAACTATATGGCGTACAAGCACTGTGTTTTTGTTGTCGGAAGTTCAATTGATATTGATTCTGCCGAGGATTTTTCGACGTTCACTCGAATGTGCACCGGTGCCAAATTGCCACCACATAAAGTACGAGATTGACGATGGTTTAGGATCCAGATCGATGTTGGATGATGGATCAATAGTACATAAGATACGGAGCTCGGTGATGAAAATTGCGCTATATGGTGCACCATCGTCAACCAAGGGACCCCTTGAGACACTTCCTGTAGATTTTTCCGTATTGGCAAGTAAAGTAGTCGTAAAAACACGAACATTACCATCATTATTTGAACTACAGTCAGAGTTTTGGGAATTTTGACCTCCATTAGATGTGGCAGAAGGTGCCGTGTTGTTAGGAGAAATTTTGAGAGGTTTGTCCTTGATTTGGCCATTGGCAAGATGATCGCATTCCCAATGACCAGAATTTCCACACTGAGTGCAGTTGGTGCGAAGCTTATATTCCCTCAGTTCTTCGAGATACATAAGAGGTCTGCCGTTTTTAGTTGTACCCTTTTATTTTCCATTGTTGAAATTGTTGTTATTGAACCCACGATAGTTGTTGTTATTATTGCGATTATGGACACCATTTTTACTGCGCTTGAAGTCCCTATTGTAGACGTTGGCTATGTGGACAGTATAGGTTCCATCATGACTTGAGGAAAACTGATTATTATTAGTATCGCATTGCCTTAGAATGGAGGCGACCTTCTCATATTGGATCTGAGTTACCGCTTCATCATCATTGTCGGATGTAGAAAGAAGCAGGCCGGCACCAGCAGCAGATAATATGGGGATGTGCTGGATGTCATTGATTTTGGAACCGCTGAGAAGCATCATGCTTATAATAGATTGCTATAGCTGAAGGGAATAACCATGACAGTGAAATTTAGCCACTTGGGCTGCGAAACGAGCTTTACAGTTTTGATAGTTTTCGGACGACTTACGCCTAATCGTGATAAGATCGTCAAAATCGTTGGACACTGTACTGAGGATTGAAAACGCGTCTTGAATGTGTACTGCAGCCACAATAACCGCTACAACACTTTTGGAGCATATAATATCATTTGTGATTCCCTAACAGAGGTCATATGCATGACCAAATAGTTGCGATTTCAAACAGATGCCACGAAGATTAGCCGATATCTTGTTCGAGTTGGACTCTGGAAGGTTGTCGTGGTATAATTCCCATAGCTCTACTGGAGAGGATCCTTCTTGGTTTCCACGTCCATCCATCCATAGGGTAGTACGAGTGGCCCATGTGAACTTTGGAGGAGACGGTAATGCGTTGTTTCGTCCTGTGTCCATAACTGTAAAAAGCTGAGAAACGGGGGTTGTTTATTAGGATGGTAGCATGCGATAGATTCAGCCTGAACGAAGGAATAACTAGTAGAAACAACTGTACGTTAATAGCTTAATGCGTAGGAGCTTGGTTTATTCGTTGAATGGTTACCTCAAGTAATAGAGTTGACACAATGAGTTTTGTCCTTATAAATAGGTAGAGTAAAATATACAGTTCGTAACATAGCACTGCGAATTGAACTCTCGTAGACATGTCACACAATTCTCGCTGCAAATTCTGTCACAGCATTATCTAAATACGCTCATAGGTTGCATTGCAGATAGAATGGTAAATAATGTGAAGCAGAGCAAAAGTCATATCAAAGCAAACCGAAATAGTAAGATGGAATGTCAATGCTTGCTTGAAGAGAGTAAAATAATTGCGATAGTAAAAGATCGCGCCACGAAATGAATACAAGACGGAAGAAATAATGAGAGCAAAGCGGAAGCAAAATTAATAGTCCTTACAAAATCAGTACAGGTGTTTGCTCTGCCATTCCAAAGTTAGTCTCGAATGCAAGAGGATTCGGGACGATTAAGCTTTCCCTTCCCCACGCGCGCTCCGACCCCCCTTATGTCTATGTCCCGCTATGCTCTTCGTCCTCGTCCTTCTCATACTGACGTTGTCGTCATTGAAGCAGCGCTTCGCATGTAGTGGAAATGGTTGTTGAAGGATTTCATGTGAAGGTCTGTATAATAATGGCAAAGGCGCTGAAAGGCACGTTCACTTACAGTGACGGCATTGTGGAAGAAAGAAAAATCCAGTCCAGTTTGGCGAATATACAGTTGCAGTTTTGAGTAAAATAAATTATTTGAAAGTGTTCGAGGTATGAGTTGGTCGAATAACAAAAAAGGGGGACATATACGGCAGAAGAATGAGTGACTTTCATTGATGTGGTTGGTATGAGGGGTGTGTAATAAGAATTGTCATTGTGACATTAGGATGTTAAAATTGTGAATTGGTGTATGTATATACAAGTTATGTTGCAGTTTCTAAAAAGGAGGATGGGATAGTTGCAAGCAAAAGTGTAAGCGTGCAGCAATGATTTCATTGTGTATCATATTTTGATATTCAATTACCGAGAGAGGGTCAAAGGCGGCGGAGTGGAAATTATAGAAATATTAAAAAGATTTACGTAATATGGAGTAACGGATCATAAAATTGATCGCTATTTCTTATATTTTATTATTTCATTGATTGCTACAATATCACCGCAATCCAATGCACTCACAGCACCAACCATTCCATCTTTAAATGCTTGCCTCACACCTCATCCCGTTAATCCTGAGATGCCTGTCGTATATACTCCCACATACATACATATATATATACATACATATATACACACATACATATATACATATATATAGGCGGCGGCGAAAAGGAATGATTCGCTTTTTCCAATTTCAAAATATCCCAATCAATTTTTACATGGGCCGCCGCCTTTTAGAACTCCGCAAGGTATTGTTGTCTGAACGGTATGATCACAACGAATCTACGATTTCCATCTCGCCTTATCGTGTACAGACTGGTGTCAGTGTTGAACACGGACGCGAACGTAGGCCGTTGTCGAATCACAGACAGCGCATTTTGAATAATCTTTCGGGGTATGAAGCGTTGCGACGTGATCACCACGCGCGCCGCGCAATTCACCCGACTGCACACTTGCACGACTTGCTGCCGACTCCCGGTCAACGTCGTCGTCTTCATCATCGTCATCGTTCTCCATACCCACGGCTTGCCTCCGCCGTTTGGTGCTTTCCTGCGTTTCGGGTACGGCGACGGCCATGGCGATGGTTTAATATTTCCCAATAACGCACCAGTTGTCACGACGGCACTACCAATTTCACGGGCTACAATTGTTTGAAATAACTCTTCTAAAGTTCTCAAGTTAAACTTTGGGCGTAAAACTTGATTGAAATCCTGTAACATTTGTTGTGACGGTGTCGGTGTTGGCGTCGTTGTAACTTTAGGACGAGATTTCGGAGAATACAATGCATCACAAATGGAATGTGCGAAGATAAGAATTGTACGTTTTGCATCTGTGCGACGTTGAACAGCATAGAAAATTAAGGTGTCGCGTTTCACTTTCGACAGGATTGTACGATCATTTGAAAATGAAATAGTGCCCACGATTTTACCATCCGCTAGAATGTCATTGATTAACCCGAATGACGGCGAGTGAGGAGGTGAGAAGAACACAGTCGCATCTTCGGAGTTGCATAATTGAATCTTCGGTACGACATGTAAACAAGGTGAGCATCGTTGTTCCAACGCTTCACGCAGCAATTCCGTGAGATGGAAATTGTTCGACAGAGAGCTTGAAAGTAAACACACTGACTTTGCCGTACATCCTCTAGAGGACGTTGTGCTGCCCTTGGCTTCACATGCCCCCACAAGAACATGGAGAAGAAAAACAATTGTAAGCAATGCGTTCCGTTCTGTTGTACATTTGCTCATTTTTGGAAACGACGGGATGGCTAACGACGTTTTGAACGACGGCGGCGTGGGGGGGGGGCTCGGTTACGCCTCGGAGACAGGAAGAAGACGACGGGCAATAATAGTAGAGCACGGTGCTTGTAAAGTGGAAGAAGGAGCGTTAGCGTGGCAGAGCGTAGTAAATGTAGGTAGGGAAAGCGAATGTGTTGAAAGAAATGAAGAAACAAAAGAGAAAATAAAAAATATAAAAAGTTAAAACGACCCGTTGTCGTGGGTGAAATGATGAAGAGGAATGATGTCGATGGGAAGGAAGGACTTGTAGTAGTACTGTATAAGAAAATTTCTTTCTTTTTAACTTTCTCGAGCAAGGTAACGAAAGGGTGATTTAAAAATAGAAAATATGAATTGTTCTGAGAGATTTGTTTGAAGTTTACTCTGTTGTGTGATTTTGAACGCAGAAACGGTAACGTCTTTGCTTCTTCAATGTGCATTCAATGTTTGACTAATTTCAATACATATGTAGGAATTACGTTACCACCCAGCCACCCCCTCCCCTCATAAAGATTACAGTTGGTTTCGGTTTTTGTTGCGAGCGAGCGAACCAGTGTACATCACGGCTTTACGACGACGACATTTATTATAATTACGAAATTTTGTATGTACAACACAACACACACGCAGCTTGTTTTGCTGTTGTAACATTTGGTCCTGGCGGTCGCGACTTCTTCGGTAAACTTCAAGTAAGTAAGTCAGGCACACATATATATTCACTCAGCTGGATGGATGAATGAATGCGCAACGTTCTCCGTGGTAGAAATTTGTTTGTTGAACGACGCTGGGTGTGCAAATGACACTCGTGTCGTGGAACACAAAAAGCCCCCTGCTCAATGTACGTTGTGTGCTTAATAATGACAGTCCGCGCAACGACATACAATCATCTGTTCGCCCTGTTCCGTCGGCACCCTCTTGCCTAAAACTGTGTACGCCATTTCGCCATTTCCTCGCAAACTCTGTGTACTTATCGCGCATTCATTGCAGAACGTCTTTTCTACGCGACCGTTTGTTTCTTCAATTTTTTCCCAATTATCTAAAACCAATTACCTGAAAAACCAAACGTATTCCATTCACGAATTCACTGTAAGTCCATCTCCAAAAAAACCGGTAATCTCTATTTCTACTACGGACTGTACAGTACTGTTACACACATTTTTGAAACGTGTACACGAACAGGACTGTACAGCACAGAAGGCAAAATACAGTAGATGTATGCCATCTATTCGCCTGCTTGAAGAGGAGCACGCCTATTTTGAAGAAAGCTTCCAGTTTACATGGCAGTAGCAGTCCTCTTTGGAAAAGTTGCACAGTGAAGAGGAAGCTAGTGAAAGGTGGGATTCGAATGTAAACGCGCGGAACGCGAGAGAGGGCCAGATGAAGAGAAACATTGGCCATTTACATTTCACAGGCGAGCGCATCGGCAACATACAGGAAATGCTCAAGTAATAAAGTAGACATGTTTGGAGTCTCGTGCATCAGAACGAACTTTTTTCAGAAAAAGGTATTCTTCAGCAGTAAACAGCCTCGTCGCTCTCTTGCGTAGCTTTCTACTGCATAAGATAAGTGGTAAACATTAAATTAAAAGAATAATGATTACCTGAGAAAAGACAACCGAAGAATACACGTATTATTATGATGTAATGGAAGTATTACTCAGTTATTGCGAAAGGGACGTTTGGCGCACAGAGGAACATAACTGCACTACATTATCGTTACAGGTATAAAAAAAAACCGAAATAGCGTTTCGCTCTTCAAGTACGTTGTAATTAGACCTGGAATACTCTACCATAGAACGCACTGATTACGTGTGTGAGAATATCATCTTGACGAATGATCTTTTCATTCCTCTTTCCAATCCCAAGCGTATATGGAGTCTCCGAGAATAAAATGTGACTGATCATTTCCTAATTTTCTGTTTTGGACTCTATATCCTGCGTTACAGAGCGCGACACGTTTCGATTAAGATATCGACAAGCTACTACTGATGTCGATCAGGATGGTGATTTATACGTGGAAAAGGTGATTTCTCACTTCGGATACGTGTAAAATACCTTCCACGAATTGTATGTCAAGCAGTTATCATTGCAGTAGTAATTTATGATGCAATTAATCATCGTATAAATTTATACAAACATTGAAATCACAAATATGTGTTCTTAGTTCACCCAGATGCTACCCTAGAGGTGATAAAATATCGCCGTTTGTGAAGTGTGCATTCGAACTTCTTCGCATCAACCGAAGAATCCGTGAAATGCCTGTGGAAAATTTCTATAGAGCCAAACCAGTACTTTACATCAACGATAGGGAAATTTTGTGGACTGATATTGTCGAAGTAGTTGAGAAAAGTCTAGAGGAATATTTTTGAAATCTGGATTACACTGGTACGGGATGTTCTTACCAATAAACGAGCAAAATTACAAAACGACGTTCCAGTTCATATTCCATAGTTTTATGCGAACCATGTCGGTGTAGCCTGAGAAAGGAGGTGGTAAATAAGGAGAAGAATATCTTATTTTGTGGTATGCATTGGTTCCTTGGATTGTGCATCTGTGTGTTTTTGTGCGCTGGTGTGTTTCGATACGATCGTGCGTTGTTTTAATACTTGAATGGATGTTGGAGCTGTAGTACACTTCCCAGTAGCGGGGTTGGGGGTACCAGAGCTTAAATGGGGAGAGGGAATGGCGGAGGATTGAAAAAGATATCTCAATGAGACGCTGGAATATAAACATAGTCATAAAGACGAGGGAGAGGATTAGACAATCAAGTGATTCACACCGAAGGTGGTGACTTTCGGAGGGAGAGAACGTGGGAAGCACATGCGGGTAGTTTGAGTACCATGAGTGACAGATTTAGAAGTTTTTGGATCTCGTGAATGGTTGTAGTCGTCATTTTTGGACAGTTTGGGGATTGGTCGCTTCCCAAGGAAAATATGACCATTCTAATCGGCGCCGGTTGGCGTGGACGAGACAAAATTTATTAGGTGTGGCGTGGCCGTGCTTACATAACCGCTGGATGCACACCCAGGGCATGTAAGGAAGACACATGGAAAAGGAAGAAAAAATACCGAAAAAGGAAGAATATAAAGGGAAGTTAAAGAAAAAAAAAAGCGTACTTAGCGTCGGTAGATTCCAGTAATCGCCCCTGGAGAGGTACTAAAAGTGCATGTTCGTATATGTGGATATGTATGGGTTGTTGAATTAAGTATTGATTTGCGTTGACATGAATTGGACCGTATTGGTCTGTCTTGGTATGTGTTGGGGTGCCGTACTGCTTTGTTTTGTGTTGTTACAGAACGTTGACTCGTTTTAGTTGTTGAAAGAAATGGTGCGAACACACGCACCAAAGAAATGATTGATAATGGCATTCCATTCCATAGAATAGGGGACAACACCGTCCTATTTGGGAGAAAATTGGCTGAGTTTGTCTCCTATTACATTCAAATCGAATAAAATAGAAATTTATTGTGCGGTACAGTTTCAATTTTCTGCTTATTCCTAGAGAATATATTAAAATTGAAATTGGGGGTGCAGTAGAGATGCTATATGGAAAGCCATGTTATCCAACGAGGAATGTACTTAAATATGAAAAATATAGAGGACTTATCTTCCCGCTATTGTTTTATGCCTCGTCCAGCACACCATTGCCATCCTTACTCTGCGCCAGTGCATGTAAATTTATTCGAAAAGGTAAAGTGTGAATCAGAATTGGCTGTTCCTAATTGGGTCATCACGGGCTTTGAGCATTGATGCGATACAGAGGGGAAAGAAGAAAGGAAGAACAATAAAGATAGTCGAAAATTTGGACAAGGGATCGCTTGAAATGACGGTAATACACGCCATATGGGATTATCACGTCACGCTACATTGAGGAGTACCAGAAGTCATTACATAACAAGGGGAACAATACAAATAACTGTGATCTCGGAAGCACTATATGCCGAATCGTGCATTGGATTCGATAGATTGGTTACTGGTTAGTGTGATATGGCCCTAGGGAGATAAGAATGTGGATCCAACTGTACTTGGATAAAGTAATGGCGAGATGGACTACGTCTCGCCATCACTTTATTTATCGGTAAGATGGGGGTAAAGTAGAATGATGTTGACGTATAACACGACGTTGACGGAGAATGATGATAAAGTGAATCATGATTACGAATGGCATGATGATAAAGCATTGATGACGATGATAACGCATATAATGATGGTAACACATAGAATGATAAAGATGATGACGCGTAGAATGATGACGATGATAATGCATAGAATGATGAAGATGATAACGAATAGAATGAAGATGATGATAAAAAATAGAAAGGTACTGATAATACATGGATGTAGGGTAAATAGACGATGATGATGGAAAGTAAAGAGCCGCGAAGGATGAGAAAGGATGAAAAGAGATGATGGATAACGACCACGAAAGGAGATGGGTATGAAGAAATTATGAGCACAAGAATAATGTGCTAAAAACTAACGATGAGATTGACGGTGGATGAGGATGGCAGCACCGCGATGCCATGGCATGTTTGCAGACAAGGATTAGCATATCCATTACGGAGCAGAGAAGAAACGATGCGACATGTCGCACGAGTAGACCCAAATGAAAGGACTACACCCTATATTCAAAAAACTGCTAACGGACATTACTACATCTATTTAACGCAGACAGAATTTAAAAAAATCATATCAAACTTTCTGGGAAACGGCGCAGATTGCTACATTACCCAAATGACAGATTTGGGAAAACTCATGGAGGTTATAGTAGAGGACAGGTTATTACATGTCAACAACGAAAGTGATTTAAAAGAATATGATGATGCTATCATCAAGTAGCCCAAGACAAAGAAGAAGAAGTCTAGATATCACGGTTTGGATATGGAAGATGATGAAAATATGAGCGACTATGTTGAGGAAATGTAGACGTCTGATTCCTTTGCTTCATGATTTCTTCTATGGTTTCCTTCAGTTTCTTCGTTTCTTTCAGTTCTTCTTTTTTTTCTTTGTTTATTTTTGATTTTTTGTTTCTAGGTTTCTTTTACTTCTTTCTTTGTTTCTCTGTTTCTTTCGGTTCTTTTTTATTTTTTCTTTCTTTCAAAAAACGATGGAAAGCAAGTTTTTTCAATATCAAAAGCAAAGTTTTATTTCAAATGTTTTCACAATCTCCTGACACCATAGGTTCTCAAATATTTCATATCACTATTGTACACTGTTTGAGTCATCCTCATACTGTAATACATCATCATCTTCTGGCACACCAACCAGATCATGGTGGGATTCATAATTCTCATACAATTAACCTGGTGGCCGAAAACACCTGTTCACATAAAACAGATTAGATGTCCACCCATCCGCACCACTTCGTAATTTGTCAAAGGTCTTCCTTTTGAGATTTAATTTATGCAGTAAACCCATCTCCACATCAGCTGGAAAAATGTTTACTAATCCCCTGACAAAGTCTATGGGAATTAGCCCGTACTGTTTACTGAAAGATATTGATTCCACTATTCTTTTATGACGTTGCCAATGGAGATGCAAGCACCCAAGAATATTATCTATACCATCTGTTGGAAATTGTTTAGCACAAAGAACATCACAGAACTACAGAAAACCTAACTATTGTTCAAAACATTTCTTGACATCTAGAAAATTTCGCCGTCTGTGTGTTTCGCATGATGAACTATCAAAACGGGTATGTATTCGAAAGAAAGATAATATATTTGCAAAACAAATCCGCATGTACCCATCCTTGATGGAACTCCTCGTACCCACTTGATTAGATCATGAAATTATCCAATCTCGGGAGTTTTGATCCGTAAAACCACTTTTTAGCGATAACGCGCTACGATAAGCGTAAACTGTTTTTCGAAAAAATTTGGTTACTGTTTTCTTCCATGTGTTGACGGGAGGCAATCGTATATCTTGAAATATATGCTGACACAGGAACTTGAAGTTTCACATGTCTGAAATTTATCGAATTGAAGCCATTACTACTTAGGATTTACCGGTAATCTGCATTCCATCATCTCCAGCTACGTATGATAAATCCTTGAAATGGTCACATATCTTGTATTCTACGCCCCACTACTCTTCCTTTTAAATATTTTACGATTCAAGCGCTCTATTTCAAAAATAAATAGATGGATCAAAAGGAACAAGACAATACGTGTCCATCATAACAGATTGTATTAGACTGGCATTTGGTCTATTTGAACTAAAACTATTTGTTCCACCAAATTTGGTTGTATTTTTCTGAAAAATACGATCCCCCTGAACACCCATGGTTTCAGCCATTGCCATTTGGGTTCTCTTCAATGTCATGCTTTAATCTGCCTGTACAACTTTATGTAACATTTCATGTAGATCGCTCTTCATATATTCCAAACCTCCCGTTCTTTTCAGATCTTTTGGGAGGTGATCAAGCTATCCTACTTTGGTGTACCCATTTATGATGCTTGATAGGCCCCAAATGTTGACCTCTCAACATATTTAAAATGAGAAATGTCTATCTTCAGTTTCTGTAGCTCAAATTGCGTCCACCCAGGTGTACAATCGAGACGACATATAACGTTCACTAATCTCACATATTTCGTAAAACATTTGTTACAGGGTAACTCACAATGTTGTCACAATAGCGATCAATGATCGTCCATGAAAGGTGATACCATGCCATTACTATTGAAAGCTGTACCTTCCAACATGCCGACTAAACCAGATTGGGTTAAAAGGCCAGAAAGGTTATTACCACGACAACGTTTTTAGAAATTAACACGTAGTTGAACCATGGGGAACTTCTCTCGACTTCGGATTAAAAGGTGTTGAGGGATTTTAAAACAGATAGTGGTATTGTATTGAACTGTCGCTTCTCCCCACTTACAGTCAACATAGATGTTGAAGAGTGAGGTGTATCAGAAAGCATGCGGATTGAATATCATTTGAGCATCCTCGATAGTCCAAGGAAAAGGGCATGTAGTGGTTCAAATGCGAAAATGGCGTAAATATCTACAGATGGGGCCAACAAAACCTTTGAGTAATTATGAAAGATAGGTGCAATTGGTAGCATTTAAAAATTCTTCAATTCATCAAATATGGCTGTATTATTGTTATGAAAGCGACGTATTATATCCATTGAAACATGACGCGACTGTTCTGCTTTATTGATATTTAGTGGTTGAATTTTACAAATGAGACAACTGTGACACGGTGAGATCGTGTTTCCATTCAGTTTCACACTACACGTATTTCTGCATTCAGGCAGGTAGCCAATGTAAAAAGAAAGAAGAAAGTGGGCATGAAGTTTAGTTCCATCTTAGATATGTACAAATATTCCATTCACTGCTTCATTACATAAATCCTGAACACAAAATTATATACACTCATGTAGACATTTCAGTTTTTCGTGGCGAGTGATAGTGCGTGCGTTTTAGCATGATATCATACAGTACAAGGTATCTTCATAGGATTCGTTGCGTACCACAGTCTGAATAAACTCCACAGGTAAATATGCAACAGTAGACCAGCTTGATGTAATCTGGTATCTTCTGGTATCTTCTGTAAAATTAAACAGTGTAATATGAAGAGGATAGAAAGTGAAAGAAGTTGGTCTCAGATGTACCTGTGATTTGTCGCTTTACGCTTGAAGCAGGGACAAAAACGCCATCAGTATTATTCGTTTGCCAATAAGTACTATCAAAAACGCTTTCTTTTATGAATATATCTGCCTCTACGGCTACACGTACTAGGTCGGAGTTCACTGGGTGACTATAGACTGATGAGTTGACGAACCCTTGAGTGATGATGGATTCTGATAAAGTGGAGCATATTTGTGTGACTTGATAACTTCTACTGAATTCCGCACATAATATCTGAATACGAACATCTTCTTCCGATTCATAACTCTCCTTATTACATCCACATGCTGTAATGTCGTTCAATGTATCGTTTCTCTTGTGTGTTTTGATGCTTTCCGTGTATTTGAATTTCGAATAAAAATCTACTAAACTCTTTCCATTCTTCTTTTGGGTACATAGAACAGAGTTGAAAATCTTATCACTATTTGAAAGGCGCAAGTCCAGGAACGTATCTACCAGCTGTTCCATACCATCTACAGAATTATCATCAGCTTCCATAGATATAATATATCCACCTGCTATCATATCCACATCCACACCTGGGGCTATTGAATCGATGAAAGAGCCTTTGGTTTCGTCTAGTTCACTGCTGGGATCATTC
The DNA here is from genome assembly GCA_032358235.1 of Odonthalia washingtoniensis. Classification (NCBI taxonomy): domain Eukaryota; phylum Rhodophyta; class Florideophyceae; order Ceramiales; family Rhodomelaceae; genus Odonthalia; species Odonthalia washingtoniensis. The sequence continues at coordinate 8,433 of JAULBU010017179.1, read as the reverse complement.
CATAGTTGATCTGTCACCCTGTCGATAGGCAGCCTCCTACCATCATCAATAATCGTGTACCTAATAGGAATATATTTACTATTACGGCGTCTAATACTTTTCCGAGCCCGCTGCTGGTCAACTGACTTACAACTATGCTCATGATTATGATGGCATTGAAGGACGTGTGCTCGGTTTGATTCGAATGTGCACGACGAATGTTCACATTTGAATTCATAAATTGAATCACATTCATTCAATTACGGTATGCTGTTTGACGGAATGTAATATCTAATTGGTGCGGTAAATATTAAATATCGAATGCGTTATCGAGCCGTACTACTAGCAAATTACATTATTTCCTCGCTATAGACGTTCCCCTTTATAGGGATATCCGCGATATAAGCATAGCACATCCGGATCCCAAAAGAACACGTTGATTTTATAGGTAACATTCAAGGTTTCGTGAATAGCTGCATATATGCATAACGCCAGAGAGGACGACTTTAATTTTTAGTTAAAATTGGACTGTCAGCCTACCAATTATAAGCATAATGTTCCCTCGGAAGGTTCAAACTTCAGTGACGCATACAGTTCAGAACAAATTCGTTACACCCCAATATCCTTCTCTCAAAACGTAGTACCATGCACGAAATTAGGCGGTGACTCAGCAACGTAACGAACTTTGCAAGCCAAAAACAGCATGGTAACACCCAGTTCCTCTTCCCCATCAACATGCGTGATCAAACTTCGACAAAGCCTGCCGATTAAAGAGAAAAAAGAAGATTCTCGACGCGCACTTCAAACGTGAGCGCGCTGGTGCACCATTCACCCAAGAACAACTAGCACAATGGGCCACCACCAACCTTCGATTGCGATCTTTACCAAGACAAGGGACAATTTGTCGAATCCTTTCTGCCGCGCCACACCTGGTAACTGTTACAGAAAAGAACAATCAATGGCGACACCAACGCCGATCGAAAGAGTCAGCGCTGGAAGATGCAATTCATCTATGGATACTCGACTAAAACGCACCAAACGCTCCTGGAGTAGTGGTGCGATCGTTCGAAAAACAGTTCCTGCATCACACAAACAAAGCCCTTCCTGCAGACGAAAAAATCAACCTCAACTTTTCGAACGGGTGGCTTTGCCGTTTCCAAGCACGGACAGGACTGAAGTTCAGAGGAAGTCACGGTGAGATTGCAAATGCTGACGCAGACAGTGTTGAAGGTGCACGACAGGCGATTCGAGAGAAGTTGTCGCTTTACGAAGCGAAAGATAAATGGAATGCTGACGAATGTGGCGTTTTTTTACGAATACTGCCCGGGTGGACTCTGTCTCAAGGACCTCCTAATGGTTTACCGAGTTGACATGTTGCAATTCTGATGGATCTAAGAAGTTTCCTGTCATGTTTATTGGCAATTATGCACGACAGTTTGCATTCGGAAAGAAGTCAGGACAAGAACACGGCCTTGATTACCGTGGTAGTAAGAAAGCATGGATGACGGTGGATTTGTTTTTCGCATGGCTCCAAAGATTTGACTGTTAAATTGGTTGTATGCCGGGGCGGAAGGCTCTCTTGTTAGTGAATAACTGTTCGGATCATGGAATATCATCTCATTTGCCAACTTTGATCAATGTGACCGTCGAGTTCCTTCCTCCGAATACAACCAGTCACTTACAACCGCTTGATGCTGGTATCATCGCCTCTTTGAAGGCATCGTACCGTCGTCGCCTTTTATACCGCGCGTTCGACAAAACCGCTGCGGATGCAAAGTCCATCTACAATATAGATATACTCACGGAAATGCGTTGGATCAAGGAAGAGTGTGAAACCATCAGTGCAACGACGATAAACAACTGTTGGAATAATTGCTTTGAAGATGGAAGCACACTGACGGAACATGGGGATGAGTTCAGAAGGGAACTTGAGACATCCATTATTTCCGCTACAACGGAGAAAAACGTTCCATTTACTCGAGTTGGCATCGACAGTCTCCTAAATCCTACAGATGAGGATAATGTATTATATGCATTGTCAATTGACAATCTTGTCGAGACCATTGTGCCTCACAGCGACGAACTTTGTTCGCGGGAGCCTACTTAGTCTGACGAAGGTAGCACTACCTACAGCATTACTGACCAACTGAAGGCGCTTTCCATCTCAGTTCAAGTGTTTGAAAGGAAAGGTGCGATGAGTGCTACCTTGAAAAGTCTGTTTTTGTGCCAGAAGAGAGAGATTCGAATGCAGAAGCAGTCTGCAATGAAGCAGGCTGATATAAGGAACTTTTTCAGTTAAAAAACGCCACTTTCCGTAATAATGACTTTTCAGTTAAAAAACAGCGTTTTCCATTATTAGCATATCCGCGTTGTAAGCATACCACTTTGCGCTCCCAACGACTATGTCTATAGCGAGGAAACATTGTAGTTATAATGAATGTCCCCAAAAACCTTTTGAAAAGCCCTGAAAATTTGAAAATATGAAAAGTACAGTGATGACCATGTATGGGTTACCAACTGCGTTCCCAATTTTTCACGAAAAAAATGGAAACCCCATAATTTTGATCTTTTGAAATCTTTAAAATGTTTTCTAAAATCAATTCATGTTTCCGAAATACCCCGAAAAGTTTAAGAGAAACCAAATCAAAAAATGGTCCTGTTGATATTTTCCTTCTATGAAAACATATTTGATTCCTTTTGTCAATCCATAATTATGTTGGGGGACCAACATCAACATTTTGGGGTTTCCAAAATATTTTGTACCATTTTGAAAACAAATCTTACTAACGGACGGGCTGCAAAAATGAATGTTCTGCATAAATATTAGGCATCTATGCTATCACCGCTACGTACTCAAGCTGGATCCGGTTTCTAAGTCCATGTGAACAAAACCCTGTGGAATTGTTTTCCGCTCATTGCGTCATACTACTGTGATCTACCACCGTGTATGGATACATCTGCAATACGTCATGAAACATTGGTTAAACTGTATTGTAGATGTCTGGGAACAATGAAAGATATATTGAACGGGTCTTCAATTGTACTGCGAAATATGGACGGGACGAAGGATGCACGTGAACACATCCAACATCTCATAGGAGAGGCAATGAATTGTAAAAGTAGCGGACAGAAATAAAAGGGAAGAATTATCATTAATGAAGCAAATAGAATAATAGATGAACATTCTATGTCACCATGTAAATATTTTCTAGAAGACATGAACGGCAGACAAAACATACTTCCTCAAGATGTGTACTAAATTTATACACTTGAACCCTTGCACAATCTACTCTTGTGATTATCAAAGCTGATTAGGACGTGTTTTATCAACTATTTTTTGTCGTACACATTGTCGCATCTGCGTGGTACAAGAAAGAAACGGAAGAAATTAGTAACAATGAAGAAAAGCAGTTTATAAGCTTCCAACTCCATACTAGCTACAATACAGAAGGACTACACAACACCTGGAATAAAAATTGATTTTTCAGAAAACGAATCGTCTCCACAATCGAATGGAATCTTTACAAAGGATGGGGTACGCGGAATGATGGGGGGGAAATACAGACATTTTGACATGCTGTTTCCTTTCGCATCTGCGAGGGTAGATCGTGCTATAGGGTATGATGAGGAAACGCCGCTAACAAAATGTTTTGTATAGTTTACTCAGATATTGTTAATATATTAATGTCTGATAATGTCACAGAAGGATGATCTGAGAATGATCTGAAGACATTGGAAGGTGACATTACAAGTTTTAAAATTTTGATGTATGGATCATTTAAAGATACTGCAGGTGATAGTTTCTTCAATTTGAAGTATCACCTTTTAGACCATCTCGTCACAGATTTGAAACATTTCGGAAACATAGACATGCTAAATGCAACTCCTTTCGACCATTTCAAACTTTCCATAAAAATGACATATAGAGAAACATCAAAGAGAGATTTTACAAGAATGGATGAGATGGTTGCAATAATGGACCCTATAATAAGACATATCCGCAAAACAATTTTTCTTGTAGACTGGAAGTAAGTAATGACGATTCTATTCAAGATTTCAGTCACCACCTAGAACGGATTGGGTAATCAGTTTCATTGCATAACATTGCCAACAGTTATGAACATGTAAATTCAGTATATGGTTCAAAAAGCATGATAAATGTAGTCAATACTTGAACAAATTACACTCCATCTTCAAGACGAATGTGTTACAGACTTTTGAAAAACTTTTCTGTGAAACTTTCGAGGATAACAAAGTTGAGACTCTGGAAAATGATATAGCCATCACCTTTGTCAAATATGGGTTTGTTTTAGGGTGTTTCATACTCTCTCTGAAATATTAAGGTGCAGTAAATAACATAATCTCATTTCCGAAACAGAAATTATCTACAAAATTTAAGCAACGTATTTTGGGTTCACATGAATTTGGGGCTAGAAAAGCAGTTATAAATAGTTCCGTGTTGATAAGGGATGGGTCCGAAGATGATCGCCAACTGTGGGTTTTCAAAAGTGCTTTTGCTGTTCCATGTAAAACATAGAAGGAAAAATGGTTCCACGGAAATGGTCTCTGTCCAATACATAGAAGCAACTCCCTCAACAGACAGTTCTGACACTGCTTTGGAGTGTGGTTTACTTTGTTGGAAAATGGGTGAGGATGTCCTTCATGGAACCTCCTTACAACAAGAACAGAATATGAGTAATAACTGTTCAGGTAGTAGGATAAAAAGGAAAACACACAAGAAGACAACGTGAACACAGTAAAAGCATTGGAATGGTTCTGTATGGTGCCATTCCACACTATTGAGCGTTCGTTCCACGTCCTACCGTCCAATTTTGTTGTTCATTCTGTACCAGACGAACTGCCATGGACTCATCACCGATTTTACAGAAATTGTTTTCACAGAGATCCAAATACTGCAAGGAAAGAAAAAATATTCTGCGATGTGTAAATGAAATATATCCTTACTGATTTTTCATACCGAGGACATGATGCATACAACATGAATGGATATCTCATAGCCAAAATAACAACTGAATCTCATTAAATTCTAATACCAATTATTAATTTCTGTTCTTCTTTCGCAATGTTATTTTACTGGTTCGTACAACTCCGGTTGAAGAACCGGTGGCAGTGCAGCCACTTCTGGATTGACGTGGTACTTCATCACCATATCCTATCGGCACTTCATCATTAGTTCTTTTGTTCTCATCCAAAGTTAAGCTTTCAGTATCAGCACCAACTGGTGAATTCTCTTCACTTCTCTTCACTTTCTGACTCTTCCACGAAATTACCATCGCACGCAGATTGCTCTGCATCACTAAACTAAATTTCACGTCAAACTTTTGTTAGAGGCTTCCTTCTAGATTGAATCCCAATTTCAGAGTTGTTACCAGTATTACGTATCTCATCAATCTGAACCTGTTGAATGCATCCGTTCCAAGGGCTAATTACTTGAGGATAATTATTCAGTCCAATTCGGTTGTAGTTGGTTGGCTATTCTCTAGGTCTTGTGATCTCGTGAAATGAATATTTTTCCTGTACTTATTTATTTCTGCAGTAGTTTTATTAGCTTCAACGTGATACTCGCAGTCCGTGGATGTGCGATATTTGACCTATTATGCCCTGCTACTATTAAGTAGCCTTGTAGGCTATATTGGTCTAAATCCAACTCTGGTTTTGCAGTGGGAAGGTGATTTGATCACACGTGTTAGATGTGGAGATTTCCTCTTTTTATCGTCACGTTGGGGTTTGGCCAACCTGGGCGTGTTTTGGATTAGTTTAACTTTCCGGTCGTGATTTAATCTTTTGATCTAGTCGGTGCAAGTTGTGGGATATATATATATGTATATGTTCTCAATAATCTCGAACTTCTTTATTTGTTTTTTTCCTCTCCGAGAAGCGGTATTGATACTGACTTAATGGTCCCAGTCTAAATGTCTTAACAAGTGCATTTACAATTCTGCTGTTAGTAAATGATGACTTTCTCTAATTTAGTTCTGTCTATTTCGAATTCGTCAATGATAAATAGTGTGAACGGTGCATATATTAATACACACACACGTGTTGAGTGAAAAATGTGTAAAGAATCGATAAATGTATATTCTTTCTCTTGAGGGGTATCACACGAAGCTCGCGTCTGTATCAAAAAAACTTGTCGTCGAGTCGATTTGATAGAATCTCACCTGATTTTGGATTACCTTCTCCACCTATTTCCCCTTCTATTTGTCCACTAGGAATAGAACGACTCTCCAAGACAAAACGACCTTGAGTCCCTATTGTGAATTGCTGGTATACATCCTCTTTCATAAAGTCAAGTTCCTCGTCTCCATTAATTCCTACTTCATTATATATTTAATCCATACTCCTGATGGCCTCCGTCACCACATCCGCATAACCAAGAAGATTAATGGTGGACAACTCATTACAAATTTCAGCTATATATCAATCGTAGATATTTCCCAGCTCAGTACCAACATATTTTCTAAACCATTTGTGGTCACCAGTATTAAATACACGGTCTCGACTCAGAATAACTACTATAGAAGTGGCATTGCGCTCAATACAATGTACGACATTGCTAGGATATTCGATTCCATCTGTAGACAAAAACTATGAAAGTTGTATTTCCTCTTCTGACCACATACACACAAATTCCCTAATGCAACCTATAACCTGGTTAATGGCCTCTGGATGATTCAGCTCAAACACAGACATATAATTACTCTGCTCCCCTCCACCACGTTTTTCTTGTACTTGAATGCATGATATTACAGAATGTATCCACGCATCCAATCTTGCTATGCTCATGATAGTCCCATCAAAATTAATGTTTGGATCTGCGTTTGGTATGTAACCCAAAATATCGTACAGTAAAGTAAGGTACACAAACTTGATTACGAACAGTTTCAGTGTGTATCCATCATTCTCATTACTTCCGGACTCATCTCCGTTACCCATTAACCGTTGCCTCTTCTTTGTTTTATCCAGCCCGCATTGTTAACGGAACATCTACAAAGTATAATAACCTTTGCAGATCTGCACATCGCCACTATGAATAATCTTGTTTATTCTCATTTCCAATTTTCTTGATAAACTTCTCCTTTGCGACTAATAGTTCCCTACAATTTTCCCGCATATCTTTCGTAGACATACTGTGATTTGCACCACATTATATAGTCCAGAGAATAGAGTAACCTGTTTCGTGCTGTTCGTTTTCGGGAGCTTAACGTATCAGATAGCCTCTGATTCCTACTGGATACAAGAGATTTATTCTTCATCAATGTTTCGATCACCTCTTCTCTAATCTCAGTTGTAGGAAAACATATACCCCACCATTCATCTATCAATTCTTCTTCAACAATGGTTTTCAAAATTTCAAAGTAACTATCGCACGAAGCCGAGTAATAACAATTTATATCATAAAGTACGGAGGGGTGTGTGGAACAATATATTTCCCTTCGGCGTTCCAAACACACGATGAACCCAAGAACTCAGCACGTCCTCCAAAAATCTTTCCGGTTTACCTTCACAATGATTCAGTTGAGACGTTTCCCTAAGCATACATGGAAATACTTTTCTCTCTACCTTCAGAGCAACACGAAAAAAGTTCTGGGTAATGAATTTTGAAGGTTTCCTGTTCGGGAACCTTTCTTTCTTAGCGCTAACTTTACCATTAGATGGTCGTTGAGATTATTGACTGCATTTATTTCAGTTCTGAGCTTCACATTTTCGTCTTCAAGAATATTTATTCTGGTTTCCAGAACGTTCTTCGCAGTGTCTGTCGAACTGTACCCGTTCAGTAGCCGGCAGAGACAGAAGAAATGGAAATCAGAGCTTTGTGGTTGTCTCGCACCACGTTTAGATCGTAGTGTATTCGGATATTGGGGATAGCTGCACCGTAGAGGGTGTACTGGACTGCTTTTGTGGGATCTAATCTATTGCTAGTATCGATGAATGATTGGGTGAATGGTCGAGTACAGAAGTGCGAGGAGAGGTTAGAGCAGAGGAGTACCAGTAGGATGTAGGACGGTCATCATCAGCAAGAGGACGACACGAATGGTTGCAGTTAACGTCGTGTGAACGAAGGGACTAGGTGGATAAGGTGAATACACGAGCCGGTAATTATTATAAACAGAGTTTATTAATAGGATAAGTAAGCGAGGAGAAGGAAAAGGGGGGAAAGGGAAAGGTGCAGAATTGAGTTCTTATGAAGAGGAGAAGAAGAACGCCAAGCATGAATCCCGGACAGTGATTCCGTATGTGAATGCGGCGTTAGCTTGCATTCTCCACTTGTGTTTTGGGTGGACTTGCCTAGATTGTTTGTGTAAGCCAGGGTGTACAGTAGTTTTGATTTGGAGAGGATCAATGTACTGCTGTACGTTGACACTAATTATGGTTGGTCGCGGTTGGCCGCTGAAATGTAGGCTGGAGCCCAAGTTGGTTCGTAATTAGTGT
>JAULBU010017168.1:0-20662 GCA_032358235.1 Odonthalia washingtoniensis | reverse complement strand
AGGTCTTTTGGGATGTCTATACTATATTGCATGGAATTGGCCAGTTACAAAATACATTAAAACAGAAAAATTTGCTTTTTGCTTGAAGACAACATCTGGAAATTTAGCACAACTTGTTGAACTAGTCGTTGGTAAACTCATCGAGAGCACGAGTGTTTATAGAAAAATCGTTTCCATTTTCAAAAGATTTAGACAACAAATTGGAAAAATTTAAAAACCCCAAAAATATTTAGTCACTTTATTTTGCTTTCAGGCTATTTAGAGATGGTTATAATTCATTGTGTGGTATTGACCATTGTCCAAATAAATTGAAACAGAAAAAAATTACATTTTGGAGTTTCAATTTTTTTGGGCAATATTGTTTTTCGAAGATACAGACGAGCCATCCGGATGAAAGAATCGCCAAATTTACTATTTTAATTGAAAATTATCCTGTTTAGTAAACCAGTATATATTGTAGTCCAACTCTTGATCAACGCATACAAAGTTGTTCTTGATTCTATATTTTTCAGTCGGGTAGTGGCACTAAACTTCGTGCCCTCATCGATGATATGTAGGATGCTGTCATTGATCTTTTTGACGATGATGTAGACGAAGTAGAGGAAAATTATATCTCTCATTGAATTGAACAGTGCGCTATCGGAACCAAACGAGACTCTTAAGCGTAACGGTGCGGAGCTGGCCTTTTGATATAGGCCGCATCTAGCTGAGATTCACTATCATTGGGAATTTTCAACGTAGTTGGGTCAATATCCGAGGGATTTGTTCGGCGCAAGAGATTCTCAACAGTTTCAATGAAAGATGTAGCGGTGAATTCTGTTGAGTTCGCCTGTTGTGATGTTGATATTGAATGTATCCATCGGTTGAAGCAATATCTGCAGGTGCGAGGATGCACTTTTTATAAGGGGAACGAACGATTTATAGTAAAATTGATCGTTAGTGGTGTAAAGTATTCGGCATAAAAGATTGTTGTTAACGTTATCTAGAATTTGCTCTTAGACTTATGATATATTTAATCCGAGTAGTGGCCGAACGTTGAAGCCAACAACACTAAGATGGACAAAAATGTTGTCAATTGATGCAGGTGTTGGGAGCATAAATGTAGCTATACCAAGCGATTCATAAACTTGGTATTCAAAACGGAATGAAAACATGGAATTTTTCAACTTTATTTTCATGTTGAAAAGCCTATTGACTTGATTGAGGGAGATTGTTCCAATCACACTGCGCGGTGTGCCGCTGTAAACACAGAAGTCAGGTATGAACTTCTTCTAAACATTTGTATTGGTAATCGAAATATCGACATTGTTGCAGTCGATGATGGTACCACCGTTGTTAATTTGTTGATGTTCTAAAGATAAACCACATTTTGAAGCTTGAAGAATGTTTTCATAAGGGTTTGATGAAGCATATAGTGTGTGGCTCAAATGAGAGGCAATGACGGTTTTGTGAAGTTGATCGTTAGCTTCAGAAATATCTGTAGTACAAAAATTTGTGTGGGTTATTTGAATAACTTAGGAATTGAATGTTTTGCCTTCTGTATCGCTGTCGCCACAATCATCGTGGTTGTTATAATTTTCTGGTAAATTGAGATCCAATGTGTCAAGTTCACACCCGTTGATCATGTATGATATAATTGAGACTACTTTCTCACTGTTGTTCAACCAGGTGTACAATATTAAACATACAGTTTACATTGATACCATCCTTGTGCAGTCGCTCGGTCAACTAAGTCAACAACGTTCGTGTAGTTACGAAAGTTGCGCTACAACTTTATTTTATCTACTACAGTCGGTAGATATATATATATATATATATATAGTTACATTTTTCTATACTCATTTTGCTGCTTTGATCAGCCCTATTTTGCTTATTTGGACCTACTGTGTTCGCCTGATTTCCCGCCTTATTCGTTCATTATACTTACAATGCTTGTACATTTGCTCCATACTATTTAACAACATTTTCCTTTACTCCTCGACACCCTTTTATCATCTACCTTTACATCGATATCTACATATCACTACTCCACAGCAGTATCACATTGATAACGACACAAGTACACAGTAGAGGGGTATTCTTCCATTAGATAAAGTCGATCTATACTGCCCAAATCCTGTATCAGTATCTGCTTTCAGTCGATTGTCAGCAGACAGTCAGGCACCCGATACAGCCTAAATTGGCAGCACTGGGTGCCTGACTGTGCAATCCGTGTCAGTACAGCAAGATTAAGAGGGGATACGAACGATGTAAGCAAACTTTCTATTCTTCGATGGAATCCAAGTAATGTTATTAAAAACCCTGGATAGGGTTATTATAGAGAATTTGGAAATTGAACCTAGTCACAGGAACATGGCATATACGTATTACCTACAAGTTGGGGTAGCGGAAGAACCCAAGAAACTCTGTGATTTATAAGTTCGAGGTACTATTTTCTGTTGAAATAGTCAGGCGATGAAGGTTATAGACAGTCAAGGAAACCAAGAGGAGGAAGATGACGGGAATGGTTCTATAACGCTGAAGGATTTTAGTGTACACGATTATAATACAGTCAACGTATGGATTCGTGTCAGTCAAGTCAGGATGTCAAGAATCCGCTCCGAGATGTGATTGTTGCCCATCGTGACACATTTGTAAATTCATTTCAGGTGGAGCAGTATGAAGTAGGATTTGGGATGATTTCAGTTACATCTGAAGCAGACGATCTTTCAGACGGAAAATATAGTAGTATAAAAGATTTGTGCGAGCATCAAGATGGGAGAACTGTAGTAAAGGACAATAAGACACTCGTTGTGGTAGACGGGCAACATCGCCTGGCAGCTCTGAAGATACTAAATGCTACGAACATTGTGGATTTAGATTGGAAAAGAGATTATTTTCGTGCTGCTTTATTGGTACGAAAGGATAGAGCGGTAATGACATCTTGGGAGGTGATTATTCAAAGTCGCACCCGAAACAATTCGTCGTTCAAAACGAAGAATGACACATCATTCATTTATTTGATGAACAGTGTCATCCGGTATGCTGAAACGTTCGTAGAGCAGTATGGAAAATCATTTCAAATGTTAGGGTGAAGGATACTGCAGGGGACATGTAAAAACATTCTCCAGACATGGAGAGCACCTGCACATATGAAAGATATGCTCGTGTTTCAAATTGTTGTGTCATTTTAAATCTTTAATGATAAAGATCAAAGCAATGAACCAGTTTAGAATTGGTCAAGAATCAGGCAAGAGTGGTGTGAAATATGTGGACTGTTGTATTCTCATTCATGGAACGGAGGAAGATATAATGTTATTTTTGGATGGAGCAGATGCGTTTTTGCGAACCCAAGCAAGGGAAAAGTTGACGCAAATGTATTTTATCGCATTGGTAATGAATCTTTAAAAGCGATACATGGATTGTTAGGAGAAATGACGGGTAATGGCTGTGACGTGGAAAATGAAGCAGTTCCTTCCACAAGAAGGAACTAATGGCAGTTGTAATTCAGGAGACAAGATTAAAAATGCAATCGATCCATGGAATATTTTGCAATCACATGAAACTGTTCGAGTATTCCAGAGGTAAGAAGTCCACAAAACTGATCACGCACGAATCGTGTCGGCATATTAGAATTGTCAAGAAGATAAGGGAATATTTTTAAACAACCAGATGATAGTGAGACGAGTAAAAACGAAACTATTGTAATGAGTGTTCATGGGGGTCGTGCAATGACCACCAGAGAAAGAAACGGAAACAGCGGGATCCCATTGTTAACGACAGTGATGAAGATTCTGTGAGGGGGCCAAGATACATGGGAAGAAAATTTTGAAAACGCCAACTTCTAGGAATAGCGGGAACAACTGTACAGACGATTCTATTTACAACGAATAATGTGAAAGGGGGAAGTTGTGTACATGGAAACTCTGTGTCAACCAAGAAGCGAAATACTGGACGGAAACCATTTCTCTGGAAAAATGCACACCATGATGTAGAAACTTATGACAACAAACCGCTTCCAACGATTTCACCCCTTGGATGTCATATGTTGTGTGAGAAAATGATCAATATATGTGAAGATGTCGTGACTATAGCGCAAATGTTAATACATCGAAAACATACTATTTTACAATTGGAACCAGGCGAGATAGGAGAGGAGATGGAACTTCGCAATCAGCGTAAGAAGTTGGTATCAGTTGAAGTGGCTGGCACAGACAATAAGAAAGTGACACAACCAGTATCAATAATTGATACAAGAACATTGTTGATGTCTGCATTAATTCCAGATCAACATCGTGCTCATATATTTTTCTCGTATTACCATGTTTCAGAAATGAGAAATATGGCATGGCTGTGGGATGGTTATAATCAAATACACCACACGGAGTTATTCAACGACCAGTCTGAACATGAAATATGGCTGCAGGCACAAAATGATAGTCTCGCTGGATTAGCCATTGCGTTCTTCAAAAGGAAGGAAGATACAACAGTTGAAAGATGATGGATATTGCATCATGGATCGTATGTATGATCAATTTGATATTGATAAAATCATGAGACCTAGCTACATAGAGGCATGTTGCGAACACTCTTATTTTACAACACTCACAATTGGAGACTTTATTGCTGAGAGCGAAGACTATTTTCCTAGGAAAGATGTGCTGCAATTTGAAAACAACAGAGAATATTGGAGTCCAATTATCAATACTGGAGAATAGGGAAAGGATGATGACGATAGGAAAAATGGGATTGGCCGTTACTCAACTACAAGAATGTTTCTGAAAGGCAGCTGGAAGGTCATCGCGACACTGTATAATTCGTAAAACGACGTGTTGCGTTGGAATTATGGATTGGATGGTTGTGTACTTGGCTGAATAAAGATAAAATTGTAAATGGCGGACTGAAATTGCAAACGGAGGCGGTCGATTTCGACTTAATGGACGGGAACAGCCATCGCAACATAGTCACAATGACTTCGATGTTATGGACACTGGTTCCCCTGGATATATCACAATTACGACTGCATCAGGACTTGTATCTATATGGATAGCACCTGGCTCCCAGCCCTATGTCCATCTCAGTGATGATGAAAAGGAACGAATTTTATCTGTTTCGGAAATGGAAGAAATAAAAATTCCAGCACAATCTATTTTCATTGGACATGGTTATGTGCAATGTGCTGGTTCCGGGTAAAATTGTCAGCATTCTCTCCGATATCATATGTACATCATCCCAGACGACAGTAATGTGAGAGACAAAATCTCATATGCCTATGGTCGGTCCCTACGCCGAAGAGGTCAGACGATTCTCACCAGAGAACGTAGCATTCAAGTAGTTTTACACAGAGAAAGGAAGTGATGATGATCATGAAGACAGAAGTAGTGAAATTTAATATAAAGATATAGAAGGTGGGGAAAATTTTAATGTTTGGGACGATGACGCAGATGCGATAGGATGGACCCATTTACTACTTTTACGGTACTAGCAATTTATACAAAGCTTCTATTGAATAGGTAAACTTTTGTAGAATTTTAAAATACAATATACTGTTGTGAATGCTCAGACGTCTGCAAAAGTTGAACAATCACGTGTGGATAGTACTCACATGCGCAGGCACAGGCACAGACGCAGGCACAGACGCAGGCACAGGCACAGACGCAGGCACAGGCAAAAATTCAAGTTTTGAAATTTTGAAATTCAAACAATAGTTTCTTTCATTTGTAATAATTCCATAAACGATCAATGAAAACTAAAAAATGACTATGACATACGTCGTATTCACTTGAAACTTGTGGTAAACAAGTAACTATAATTCGGCTGCCTTCTTCTCGGTATACTTCAACAGTAGAACTTCTTTTAACAGTAATGGTGACAAAACATTTGTTTGTAATACAACATATTGCACGTAGTTCACAGACAACTTACCTGATTACAAACTCCATTCATCATTATGAAGGTACAATGAAAGACAGAGATTCGAACAATGCACATAACGTAAGTATTCACATCAGTCATCAACAGAAACCCAACGGAAATGCAGAAGCACAAAGAGATACATATACCATACCCCCTGACGTTGCGGACACACATCTCAAGACTCGGTAGACTTGAGTGAAAATTCGGTACAGATGAGTTAAGTAAAATTTGCCGCTAAAACTTTGTTGACGTTATCAGAAGAAATCCGTGTCGATGTTGTAGGAAAGGTTCTTCTGATGAACCATGCTTATACGTTTAATGCAGATGTAGTTAGCCAAAATATAAGAGATTTGAAGGGGTGGATGTTTGTTGTGGATTGTACCGTCAGTTAGATTTTAATGGATGATTGTTTACAGAATATTGACGTACCGTACTATACTTCCTCAAACGATAACAGGAAGGCTTCCTTGTACAAGAAAGATGTCATTGACGTCTTACGTACACAATTGAAAATAGAAACTGAAAAGAATGTTACATTTCGACATCGTTTTAACCAAGTGGACCGTGACTTTGTATTCCGTCCACTGCACTCAGAATGTTTTGAAAAATATTACATGTCAATAAGAATGGAAATAATGGGTAGTGAGAGTTCTTCCACTGAATGGAATCAAAGTAGAGACACATTGCCAAAATATTTTATTGGGATGTTACAGGTGTATAAAGATAAAACGACGTAGAGAGTGATGGGTTCATTGTCATTAACGACCATATACCACACACTTAGTCATCAAGAGGGAGAGATAATAAAATGTGTTCACACCATAAGGCAATGACCATGGTCCTTGGGCCTTTATTTGATAATTAAGTCCAAGGTTTTCCTGTGCGAACACTGTACGCACAGCATTATGACACTATGAAAGGAAAACAATTCTATTTTATATTGTTACTTGGCAAGTAACAACATAAAATGGAATTTCTTTCCTGTCATAATGTCTTACTGCTGTGATATACCAGAAAGTAATGTCAACGGACTCTGGTATCTGCGAACGACTGTATTCAGGGCGATGAAAATCAGCGCCAGGTATTTGAATACAGCCACGTGTCACTGGTTCAGTGTATGCGAGATCCAATCAGACTGTAACCTGTAGCCCAGAGGGTACGCGGAGACAGTAGACTGTATGTGCGAGTGTAAGGGGTACAGTAGACCGTAGGTGCGCGAGTGGATGAAGATAGTAGGAACGCTAGTGTAAGGAGGTAGTAGCAGCGTGAAGGTAAGAAGACAGTATGGAGTATGTATGCAGGTATGGAGGTCTTTATCTAGGGTAACCTGGTGGATGACTTGGAGCGAGTAAATGGAAGAAGGAGAAGCAAAGGGAGGTACTAGAGGTCAGGATGATGATCAGGTCGGTAGGTGTAGCAATACGCACGGATCTCCGTATTAACATGGAGGTTGGTGACTTTCAGAGGTGAAAGGATATCAATACCCTATCGGTAACAGCATTTAAACTAAGTTTAATGATGTAAAGTAAAAGTAAGGAGCAAAGGGGAGAGAGGAAGAGAATGGTGCTGGTGGCGTTCTTATAGAGGAGAACAACTCCAAAAAGGAATCCAAGACACTGATCGTTAGTTGGCGGAAGCTTTAGATTACAAGTTTAGGAGACACACGTGGTTACCATAGTTAGGTCTAGTACGGTTCTAACCTATAGTAGCTTTGTGGGTGAAAGTGCATATGAGGCACACGTGTGGATTGTTGGGGGTACTAGCTGGAACTAACTGGTATTATTGTGGGTATTTTTTTATCTTGTAGGGGTGATCAGGTGTTGGGTTAATCAAATAAAGATATCTCAGGTGTTTTACATAACTCTACACCTACACGTCCCTGTGTGAGATGCTTTTGAACTTTAACATATTTCAAGATTGGTACCGTGACAGTGGGAAGGAATATTTATTTCGTACTACAAAGAAAGAATGAGGTTATAGCTTTGTTCACATCGGCACAAACAGAATATTCAACAGCACGTAAAAATATTCTACTAAAAGAAGCTCACAATATACTGCAAGACACTTTAATACCTCCATGGGTCCCTTTCATGGAAAAGTTACATACGGTACACCCACAGGTACTTCTTCCGAGAGTGTTCTACATGTTCACCTATGAACTATTACACAACCTTCATCTCGGTACTTCTAAGGAAATCAAAACATGTTTCATGCCATATCTGTCAAGTACAAACATGTTCATGCAGTCCTCGGACCAAAGGAGAAACGGAAAACATTTTCTTCAAAGCGCACAGGTTTTTGTTACGAGCTCTTAATTCACTTCTTCCTGCAATAGAAAATTAGTTCGGGGTACCTGGTTTCCATGTTAACTTTTCACCGAAGTACAACTCACAGCCACTGAACGGATTCTTTGAAAATAATTCAATTCGAGGAATGTTAGAGGGAAGGGATTTTTAATGTTTGGATATGGTTTCCATTTAGTCGCAGGTTTTATCCTTAGAGTTACTGGATACCGACATGAATCCCCTCTGACAAAGATTTTCACGGGTTACATAACGTTAATACAAGAACTTCTATACAACTATACATCCTCCGGCTGGTCAAAATCCATGATTGTTGATATCGGTAACAGAATTAAAATTCTGAAATTGCAATGTATAGAAACTTTTTGAAAACACTGTGACATAGAAATCCACATACTGAAATTTCATTTACTACACCACGCCCTAGAGGACTTTTGGTACGGGATGGCATTTCAGTCCCATTACAGCAGATTTCAGCCAAAATTGAAAGAACAGTACTGTATAACGAAGAAACAATGAAAGTGCTTACTTTTGTACTAACAACATATCACAGACAAGTTTAACGGTCTTCATGGAACTTATTCGGAATTATTTACAAGATAATGGATTCTATTTTATAGATTCAGAAATTGGTGTTACTTTTGTGAAGTCGGGATACATATCGAAAGGCCATCTTCCAACATTGAAAAAGTATGATAATTATAGGAATATTTTCAATTATACTCCTGCACCGCAACACCAACGCAAAAGGCAACCCATATTTGCAGCAATACAATTCGGTCCCAACAAGAAGGAAAGAAATTGTTTTGTCCTCATAAAGAAGGGCGATGACCAAAATAGTCCGGTTTAGTACATAGCGAAAGTTCTTCTCTTATTCCATATGAGACATTGCCATAATGTCGACAAGAAATATATGGATTTGTACAATACATCGAATTCAAACAGCCTTTGGACAATGCAAACAAAATAATTTATGCTCGCGGTGGGCTACATCGGATGAAGTAGACTACACGACTCCAGGTACAAATATGACATCTGTGGAGAATATTTTAGAGACAGGAGAGTGGTAAGATATCATTGATTTCGATAGCATTGGTTCATCTGTACAAGTGTTGCGATCAAATTTTGGTATTGATTCCTTCACTAAACAGTTGCCATGGACAAGGAAACGTTTCTACATTAATCGTTTTTACAGGGAACGCGATTCATTGAAATGAGAACTGTCCGATATTGATCAAGATAACAACCACACATAACATGGCTATAATAATGTCTTACTGAACATTACATGTTCTATACTTCAATATATTTTTCTAAATTTTCATTGTCTTCTATGCTTTCTTTATCTTCAAATATCTATCTTCGTTCCAGTGATTCTATGTATGGATCGCCAAGTTTCTCGACTCTTTTCCAATCTGATGCTATTTCAGCGATATAACAGTCATGTATAATTCCACACTGCACACCAATGTATTGACGAAACAAGTTTGATTGTATAACAATAAACTGTTTATTTGGATTCGTTGTCGTAACTATTATTGTTGCTTCTCGTTCCAATTCTCCGAAACCTTGCTCTTCTGTACCCCCATCATGGCGATGATCGAAATCCCGTACATCCAGTTCTTCAGGCACCAATTATTCTACAAAGCATCATACTGCTCCAACCAACTGATCCGTTACCACTGTCACATATTTCGAATACATTTAATTTAATGCTTTCTGACGACCGCCCACGCGATATTATTTCACAATTTGTAGCTCTACACAACTATTTATCTATGCACCTACACGGGGAATACCCATTATAGTTCCTTCCTCAATGTCCCCTGTCTCGTTCTCCTCCGGAGAACGAGACAGAGGACACGATTTAATTGGATATATACCGGCGGTATATATCCAATGAAATCGTGCAATACCGCAGGAAAAATTTCGTTCCTAAACAAATTTAGCATTTCTTCTTCATTTTCGTGACTGTCATCGTTTCGTTCTCCTCGTCCACCACCCTCCCGTAATTTCATATCTGACATATTCGCAGTGCGCTACCAAGACATGTATAAAACACCGATTCTATTACTTTCCATTAGTTTCCTTTTCGCAACAGATATTTCAGTTTCCCTTCGTTCTATTGTTGCAGATTGTTTCAAATTGAATAGAGACAATAGAGAACAATATCCAAGTACTTCACAAAATCTGTCCTTTGCAGCTCTTTTCCTTCCGCTACAGAAGACGGATCATCCTATGACAGCAACTGTCTCAAAATTTTCAAAATCGTTGATGGAGCTGTTCATTGCTGTACTATTTTCACAAGTTCTTGCAGCATTTTCAATGACGTCACTCACGGTTCTCGAATCATTATCATCCGTATTGCCATTACTTAGTACATCACTGTTTGACGAAGATTTATTTGTAGCATTGTGGATCATTCTCGCAATACAACCTCTTCCGCTACCCCGCCATCCACAAATCCTATCTCTCGTTCGTTCTCGGCCAACCACATGCCTTTCTGCAGACATTTGAAATCGGCTTGGCAAACTCTTCTTCCCCACTGCCATTTAAACGGCCAGAAGCTCTTACCGCTTTTGATCGGGTTCTGTCTTCTCAGGGTTGACCTGGTACATCTCACTCCAGTACGATTCGTCATAGCTGTTTTCTAATTAATAAATGAAGGTAAAACGCTTGAAAGTTCCTTGTTTCTTGTTGGAAAATCATTTTCATTATTATACTTATGCAGACTTATGTTTAAAAAAATTGTAACGGCTATGATAGTACTTGTGTACAACAATCTGTAAAAATTACATACACTGTATACACTCCATATGGTGAAGGAAAATCTGCAAAGAATTAATTGTTTTATTTTTTGCAGATTTCCCGTCACCACATGCAGTCAAAACATTTCGATTTGTGTACAATATTTTCGTTCCGATCCACATACAGTGTGTTTGACACATTCTGTCTCTCTTACTTTCGCTTTGAACCAAAAATGGCTTTACAAATAACAGACTTCATGGAATACAGCTATCGTCATGCTACATACTGCATACTAC
The DNA here is from genome assembly GCA_032358235.1 of Odonthalia washingtoniensis. NCBI lineage: Eukaryota > Rhodophyta > Florideophyceae > Ceramiales > Rhodomelaceae > Odonthalia > Odonthalia washingtoniensis. The sequence goes on along the minus strand of JAULBU010017168.1, from coordinate 9,420 downwards.
ATATGCACATGTTCTGTGTTTATGTGCATCATCTGTTTGCCGCGAATACTTTCCTGGGCTTGTTTCTCTGGATATTTATCATATTACAGCAATACATCATGTGCGCCCCGAATTGAGAAATACTTCCGACGAACAATAATTTATTTTACTAGTATTAGGAGCGTTGTGTATTTAAACCTAGACCTTAGTAACATGGTATAGTATAATATATTTCTATTAGGATGAATACATTTCGCTTCCCGTATTTTTCATAAATACAATTATTCATAAAAACCTTTTTCTTTATTATGTTCGGGAACCACTAACAAATAAGAACAAAATAGGGAGAAAAAAAATATTTATATATTACACTTCCCGACAGTTCCACGAAACTATTTCGGAAGGTTTCATTGAATGATTCACTTTCTTTCCCGAAATTTCCTCACAATTTCAGCCGTAATCTTCTTACACTCAGCAAGAGAGGCAACTTGTTTGGAGAATAGTCTTCCATCAAAGTCGGCGTCACGGATGATGTAAATAACTCCTTCGACCTCCTTCTGTCCCACACGACATTATAATATACTCAAAGATACTGCTCATGACTTGTTCAAGACACCAGGTTTGCTCTTATCCATTTCGTTTTCCAAATCGGTTGATGTCATAACACAATCAGGACTATCTCCACTACTACCGGCTAGATTTTCTCCGTTAAAATTTTCGCTCTTGTAACAATTCATGATAATACCAAATTTTTATGTTCATGTCTACTTGCAGATACTGTTTGGTAACAACTGAATAAATGTAATATGTTCTCCGCTATTATTGAAAAGACCAACACGATAACAATTATGTAATTAAAATAAATAAAGGTCTGAAAATAAATTCCATAGTGCGGCTTTGTTTGACATATCCTTTCCATTTATTTAGTAAATGAAAGTTTTTGCATGTAAAATCAGTCTGGAGTGAAACAATAATTTTCCGGGTGTACATTGTAAATGGACTTGATGCTGCACTACTAAAAGTCCATTACAAAGGAATGGTTACGCTGTGCTTCTTAAATCGAAATCGAAATCATGTTTCATATGTGATTAGGGAAATAATAAATAATGAGCGAATGCAATACTTTCTAATATTTAAAAGAATCAATTGAATTATCAACGATGTGATTAAGCGAAGATTTATTCAGAATCAATCAAGATAACGGTTACTGACTTTCAGTTTCTTTGAAGATACCACGGTAGCCTTCTCCACCCCTTTGGCTGTGGCCTTGTTGCTTTCATATTCATATTCATTTTAGATTCAATGTCTGTTTCTTCTTCTATGTCCTCTTGAAATAATTCATCTTCCTCCTTATCTATATAGACCTTATTTGACGCACTCTAAGATGTATAGCGTCGTATTCCTCATCCACCACCATCATTACTATTCGGTTTGTTTTTTTGCTTTTAGCCCTGGTTTTATTTTGGGTATTGCAAACATTCATCATCTCATCATTTTCAAAGTCCACGTCGACGTCAACATCCATATCTACATCATTATCTCTTTAATCCTGATCGACGAAGGCATACCGCCTTCGATCCAATTCGCCCGCAAAGGTTACTTAATTGTAATAGGGCCTTGGATCGAATCGTACCATAACGGAACGATCGTGCTTTGAGTAGAGACCACTTTGCACTTACTTTCATTCACTTTATACACACGCATCCCATTTAATAAAAACCAAATACAGTTATTCTTACTTACATTTACCTTTGCCAAAAATCCTAATTAAAGATAAACGTTTTACTATCCTGCTTACTGGTCGTTTTGACAGTTTAAACTAACCACACCGGCACGAGAATGACTCAGCCAATATCAGGAGGAAACGAATATTCAAAAGGAAGAGGACGAGGGACGATAGGAAGAGGACGAGGTATGTCGGGAGGAATAATAGGTTCTGAGAGATTAAATGGGGAACCACCTGGGCCATCAACAGGCACATCACCAGGACCATTAAAACCACCAGATACAATGACCGAAGAATTAATGGATGAAGACATACAAAATTTGTATCAAGGCCCTGTGTCCGATCATGTTATCGAACATCCCAACGATTCTCTCATAGTAACTGAACAAGATAAGGAGACGGAAGAAGCACCATATCCTAACTCTCATTATGATCCTGATCCATTTCCCGATTCTGTATCAGATTTGGGAAAGAACAGGTATGTTGAATCTATCCATACCATGAGAGAAGAGACTCTAATGGTATATAAAGAAATTGAATTGGACGGAGAAGACCTATGGACAGAATTTATATCAGTCTTCCGCCTACATACCATAAGGCAATGAAATGTCCACCTGCTATCCAAATGGATCAGATTCTTGGATAATAGCGATGTGTGCGTAGAGAAAGGGAGGCGTATTGACAAAGCCCAAAACCTAATTGATATTTTATTCCGTGCATCCCATATCGGCACAGGGATTAATGTATACAAGCCAATATTTTTCTTTGAACAAATAATAGAGGCAACGACACTAGCACCAATATTTCTCTCTAAATTGAAAGAACAACGAAGCGAGAATATTGTACAGAAACAGAGTTCCGAACGAAAAAGGGGACCATTCATGTGTCCCGATGGAATAAATAATAAAAATGCCATAGAAACGGCTCCAGATGATATTGAACCTGAAATATTTGGGTTCCACGATCAGCAAGCAGGAGGCAACGGTCAACAAGAAAAGAAAATCCAAGAAGGTGAAGATTATATCAACATTGAAAATGAGGATTTCAAATTACGAGGATACACTATCACCATATTGTAAAATGACTATGACCAACGAAGCGATGTAACCATGGCAGCCCATTTCAACCGTAGTCTTCTACGATAATTGGATAAACTCGATGAGAAGTGAGTATGTAACTCATAATTTCATTCGAGATGATCGAAAGAGTTGGATGATCCTGTGTCTAAACAAAATAGAGCTGCCTCAGGTGTACTACTTTATCATTTCCAAGAAAAGGATTGTAAAGGCATGCTAACGTTTCGCACGTCGCGGTAGATGGATCGTGAACTATTACTGTATGTTGAGAGAGAAAAACAATTATAGGACCGTGGAAGCCTATCATGCCAGTTTTTTCCGGTTATAAGGTTGGTACTTCAACATACGATGTAAAAGGATAGAAACTTGGGTGATTAGAATGATCATAAACAAAAGGTTGATAATGATTGAAACTAAGTTGGAAAAGAATGATGAGGATTGACTATGATGATGAGAGTAATTATTAATGTTTTACTATCCCGTTTACTGGCCGTTTTGACGGGTACAGACGGATAGGAGGAAGGACGAAATGAAGAAGAGTGACGCATGCAGTGTGATTTCGGCGCTTCATCGCGGTTGTAAGAAAAGAATGAAGAGGAGGATGGTTCAGTGGGCACGAATAAAGGCGATACAATTCGGCGTCTGATGGTACACTGACCCAAAATGGATGGCGAAGAAGCGGGTGGTGGTTGCGGAGAACTAGGTGAGGAAATCATGGTTACTTTTTCTGTAATTTTTCAGAAACAGACATGACAGGTCCCAGAACAGCATCCTTTTTCAGAAAATATTTTGTTAAATTTAATTTACTTTCATTGTCCACGAGGATGGACTGTATTACCTTTCGTCATGTATTACAGTACTAGCAGTGACATCAGACCATACTTGGTTATCAATGGGCATTACACGGAAAGTAGGAGATAGACTGGAAAGGGTCTATGGGCCCCTAATATGTATCAAAAAGCTAAAATTATTAAACAGTTATCAGTTTAAAAAAATTTTAATTTTAAATGTTTTTATCAATTTTCTAACATTTTTTGTATCATTTTATGATAATAGATAAAATAGAATGTCTCTGCAAGGTCTCGAACCTGTGCCAAAGAAGATGTTTGGTATTATTCGTAATTTTTGCCAAAACCACTAAGCTACGGTGCCATTACAAAACGAAGACGCAGAATTATTTGCAGGTAGACGACGTGGCAATAAATCGACGACCATCTCGTTGGAATAAACGTTTTCGGATATAAATAGAAACTTTTCCGCTACAATTTTCAGGTCGTAAAACAGCTACTTCTTTGTACGTGCGAATCCATGGTTGTTGTAGTGGGGGTTGACCTCCCGTGGGACACTGTCCCACGGAATGACAACGGTTACACGGTTACTAATATCATTAGTAACCGTGTCCCAGAGTTTGACAGTTCACGACCATCCTATGGTAGTAAAGCTCTCCAGGCTTTAGCCTGAGCCTTGTTCCTTTGTAAATCACGGCGGTGTTGCTTTTTGAGACATTTGACACGTAAAACATTATCACACGTGGTGGAAGAACAATACTTGTTATTACTTAGTTCTCCAAATTATTTGGGAACTCATTAATAAATTTTAAAAAATAAAGTAAACATCTTTGATCCATCTGTACAAAGAACAACACCAAAATTTTATAATCATCTTCCAAAACGAACTTCTTCTCATATTATCAAAAAATCACAATCCCTCCCTATATTAATTCAATCCTTGTCATCAATCGTACTTTCCCGTTACTATCATTATATCGCGATGCTCCCGGCCGGAACCAACTAGATCACATCTGTGATCCATCTGTAAAGAACGAAACCAACATTTCATAATCACCTTCAGAATCGAACCTATTCTCATATATCAATCGTACTTTCCCGTTACAATCATTAAAACGCAATGTTTCCGTCTGTAAACATCTGTGAACCATGTGTGACATTTTGCCGTTATTGCACTCGTGCCTTCTATTATTTGTCTATAAGTAAAAACTAATGTCATTCCGGTTTTCAGTCAACCTTAAATTATCAAATAATGTCTTCTTTTGTATCACCCCACCATCGCTTCTTTCACCTCAACTATCGGTTCCATCACCCCAACTACAACTACACAATTAAGGTCTCGAAGATATATCATAACAATTGCATCCATAAACGGTAACGAAAGTATGATATCCCGGTCAGGACAAGAGAATATCGCAAAATAGCAACTTTTAAAGAAGCAATTGAAAACCTAGTACCACACACCCGAGCTTCTAGTGGAACCCATTTCCGTGTTCCTTCAGTCAAGGCTCGTGATATTAGAAGATCAGAAATGAATCCAGGCTCTACCTGTGAAAGACTTGATCTCTCAACTTCTGTTACTACCAGACGGGTGTCACAGGGAATTATTTCTAGATATGGAGGACCAGAAACGTCAGACATTTCTGGGAGAAGAAAATCAACTCGCGATGCAACAAACAGTTCTCAACGTACCGAAATCCAAAATTCATCAACACTTCCGAAAAATCGTCTTCGTCATTATTCAAGTAGTGATCAACGAACAACCGCTTCGAAGCGTACATCATCCAATCTTGAAGATACGCCACAGAAAGTTACTTTACCTTTAGCAAAGAAGAAAAGAACTCATCCAAATTCCAATCATCAAATTAATTCACCGACAGCAATTAACCCATTAATACAAAATGTACATTGTCGCGAAATAGCTATGACCGCAGATACATCTAAAAGTATAGGTGCAAATGATCAGGTCTGCTTGACGATGCAACAAATGTCGGATATTCATGGCAACTCCGTACATGTAACTGGTTCATCAACTGTTGATGCAATTTGTACTGCCTGTTCTACAAAGGATAAAGAAATTGGACGTTTAACAAAAATTAATCGGTGATATCAAGGAAAATTGTAAAATGGAAGATACCCCTGTGAACCACTTGTCACGTTCAAGTGAGCAGGCTGGTTTCACAATAGCTAATTTAGAGACCAGAAACTCTGGTTTATTGGCAAGGGTCGATGTATTACAAAATATTCAACTATCTTCAACCTCAAACAAGAACAATACGAATGGTATTAAGATTAATAAAGATGATAAATCTGTTTATCAACTGAGTATAGCCGATCTCAAAACAGATACGAGGAGTCTGGAAGAAAACTTCATTCCACTGATCATTTCTGTTCGTAAACGAGCTCAAATGGTTGTCGTCAATGAAATGACAGAGTCCCATGAAGGCTCTGGGGACTCATACTTTCCTCGAAAACGGAACTGGGTTGGTAGACATGAAGTAAGTCCTGAAGAAGATGATGATGTGGCGATTGGAACTCCCCAAATAGTACTGGATAACACAAATAAGATAATGGCATTTCCTCTTGCTCTTTAACTGTTGCTTGTACCAGAAATTTCTTCAACCCAAGTGGAAAATATCCTTCATGCATTATAGAAAGTGCACTTCAGCATGTAGTCTTTTCAAAAGAATTGTTTGCAACGTACCATGAAGGTGATGGCTGGAAAGAAGCAACAACTGCAATTTTGGCGGATAATGTCACAACAGCTCTCTTCACAAGGTCTCTCGACTCAAAGATGAGCAATCATAAAAGAGTTTCAAGGAACGTTTCCTTTACACAAATAGGCTATGAAACATTTTCAGGATCATACTGTCCAAAGATAGATATGGATCATCGTAAGCAAGAAAAGAAATTAATATAGGAATCTCTGGCTTCTGGAGTTACTGATGAAGATAATGCAATTGAAGTTATTGATTGTTCTTATTGGAGAAGTTCATGTTGGTCATAAATATTTAATCCAGTTAAATCTCTTACCATAGAACCAGATTACAGTGTTATCACAACAGAGGGTACGGACGTCCTTTTCAATTCAAATGTTGCTCGCGAGACATACGTTTCACTAACGGGGTATCTACCAGGCAATGAGAACTCTGTTCTAACTTTAGCATGCGCCGATGCATGGATGACTACATCAATACTTTAAATTTTTATTCAGGATAGAAAAGGTGGTAGAAGGAACTCAAAATTTCATGATTGTTTCGTTCAGTTACTGCCACGGGGTGTTGAAAACATTCTAAAGGAAATGAGAGAAGTGATTTCTGCGTTGAGTCTTCAAGAGTACACAATATCAGACATATATTTATTTCAACCATCCCTAGAATGTCCAACGGCAGAGCACCATGCACTCCGTATAAACACACGTCGTAATACGAACGTAATATATTTACCATCACAACGGAAACATTATATCTACGTCAAGCTGGATTCTTTTAGAAACGAAATATGTCATTGGTTGTTGTTTGTTGACACATACGTTGGGTACGCAGAAATCGGGCACATATTCTTTATTCCATTGAAAAACAGGTCAGCGGATAGAGACGCTACGGAACACGAAGTTGATGCTATTCACGTAGGAGGATATGAAGATGATGCTATTCACGTAGAAGGAGATAAAGATGATGTTATTTAAGTCGGAAGAGACGAAGATAATGACGGTCTCCCTGCTCTAAACTGCGAAGAAGATTGTAATACTGGGACCAAGAAAGTTGCTGATGATGGGAGTAACAATGTTCACCATCAGGGTGAAATCAGCTATGATCAAGAAAATGTTTCTAATGGCGGTGGTGTCTCTGGACATTTATTGGCGGTAGTTGAATATGCTGATACTGGTGCAGATGGATTTGAGGAGGGAAATAATGATTCTGAAAACGACACTATTCAACTACGACGTTGCGCAGACAATGTTACAGTAAGCAATGATCTTTTTGGAATCAATATTGAAGGGCACCGTCCTAACTTAGTTAATAATTAATACGCTCCTCGTAATGAAAATGCTGTTGAATATGAGGAAGATATAATCGATGATAGGGAAGAAACTGATGGAGAGTAAATTAATCCAACATCAAAAATGCGTTTCAACATTTAATTAACAGATTCTGGTATCATTTTTGAAGAAATTCGTCCCATTCTTTTTGCCTTTTCTATAATTTCATTTTTAAATAGATAAAACTACATGAATGGACAGGCCAAAATTATTTTTGATTAAATTATTTAATATGTAAACTTACTACAGCAGCCAGAAAAATAGCAGATATTACACGTGGATTAGAGTGGACTGAAAAATAAAAATCGTATTCCTGGATCTATGTTTTGCACGCACGAGGTAAGTAGTTCTATGACAACAGAAACTAAAGGAAGCATTGTTCGATTTTTAAGGTGCACTGCTCGTGTTGAACTCAAAAATTCAAATCACATCACAAAATGTAATTGACAGGAACTACAACTACTGTGGAGGCGCCAACGTCGAAGACTCATAATAATATTGAACGTTAAGGCTCGAATCTTATAAAAACTTTTCATCAAATAGCATCTCCCTTCATTGAATCCACTCATCGATGAAGTTAACTTTGAAACTAGCTTTCAAATCTTCTATTGATTAACAGTCATCCATTATCTTGTCAAATTATTATCATCATGAAATCGTACAATTGTGGGAATTTGGGGTGCTCAACAATCGCTCGTAATTTAATGTCGATAAGAAACCACCGACGTCGATGTATGTATAGACTGGATTCATCCGAGGAAATGTCCCACCAAAACGAAACACATTCAACTCCACCTTCGACCACAGTGAGAAAAAGAACATCGTTTCTCACATCTTCCTATAATAAAAACGAGACATAACCTTTTACACCCACATATCCGCCATCAACTATATCAACAACGTGTGAATCAGGTGGAAATCCTGACACATCAAATTATTCTTTCGCCGAGTTGAATTCTGCTGACTCACCATCACCACAAGAGCCTTCAATTGGTTACAATGAACACAATAAAGGATACCAACCAACCACAGTTGACACAGAAATGAAAAAAGAAGAGATTGGAATGAAAAAACGCAAGGAAATTTGTAAAACATTGGCAGTTATTTTTGTAGCATTCCCAAGAAAAACGAGGGCTGGACGTGTTAACGAAGTCATTCGTACTCTAAACGATGAAAACCTCCGCATATACAATTTTCGTAAAAACTTGTCTTCATTAAATAATTGTAAGAAAATTGTGTCTAATCTCGTCAAGGATGATATGAATACTGCTGGTTTCGAGATAGTAAATGTTTAAAATAAAGATGGCAACAAATGTGTTTTATACATGCGTTCGCTAAAAACCTTTCTATGTGCTCAGATTTTTGCTTTTAACAGAAACGAAATACTTGTATCTCCTACGGAAGCGAGAAATTCTATGAATGAAGATGATATAGATGTTGAAGTTCCACCACACCCGATGAGTGCGAGATTGAGTGTAGAGGGATATGAAATTATGAGATCAGCGGTGCAGAGATCAGAATCATCTCACGAGTATAACATGATATCGTTTGGAGATTCAAGTCCTACACCATCAACACTTGCCCTGGTACAACTATATTCCGATAAATCAAATACAACATTTAAATCATCTTCATTCCAGTTCTATCCCGTCCACTGTGTGTTGCTAAATTTTACATAGGAAGCTCGAAAACGATTAATAATGGGTGGTAAAACCGTCCTTGGATATCTTCCAACATCATTTTTACGTTCATCACAAGATTTACGTACAAACTTAGACACTGAAGAGACTGAGGAAAGTGAAACAACAA
>JAULBU010017157.1:0-20664 GCA_032358235.1 Odonthalia washingtoniensis | reverse complement strand
CAGACGGCTGATTATTATTATTTCTGTTGCTGTTTCTGTTGTTGACAGTTACAGAAGAAGCGATTGGCCGCCTCTTGCTATTGACGCGAACGCGTATTGGTGTTTCAAACAAACGCTAAAAACAATTAGACAAAATATTAGTACAGAAAGTTGTGAAACTGAGAGAAAAATGAGACGTTTCGGACGTTCTGTGCTACTAATTACTAATTATCATTAATCGTATGGTACGTCTACTAGACGTACCATACCATTAATGTTTAGTAGATCCGAATTTTTAATTCAGCTGCATCTTAATTATGAATTTCAACGTACTTTCGAGACTCAAAACAGACGTACGGTTCAATGATGTCCATGTCTGCTTACTGTAAATATTACCAATACCGCACCGTTGCTATGAACTGATGTGCCACACAGAAATTATCAATACTGTACAACTGAAAATAATTTAACGATAAGAACAATTTTTGCTTTCCGTATATCATGTTAGTACTACTGTACGACAAACATAATAGTGAATAATACTATATGGAAATAGGTAATAGCAGTACCGTATGATATATCTTACTTATCCTGTATCGTAATGTAGTAGAAGGGTACAGCTGCCAATGTAGTGGTTTAATGTTTGGAGAAGGCGGGTGTTAGCAATGCAGTACTGTTAAAAATGGTGAGGACAGATTACATGAATAGTTGTACCGTACAATTGGAAAATTTAGTGGTTTAGTGGTGATTTCAGGACAAGATATAGTATTTTTAGGACTAGTTTTCAGTAGTGCAACAGCACTAATATTAGATATTACCAGCAACTATTCTATACACTAATTACCATGCTGTGCTTTAATTTTCGCATTATCAGGTGCCTACTCACACTGTCATAGGTTTTGCAAAAATACAGGACGGCGTTTTTTACTATTGTTAGTTCATTTTATTCGGCCGTAACCTCAACTACCGCTTGGATGATATTGAGGCTACTTTGGAAGCCATACTGCGCCTCAGTAGTATATCTTTGCTCAACTTTTTTGTGATGACAGTTTCTATTAACTTCCACGCATTTTCCGTATCCATCGGGAACATTTTCATATATATGCCATTTAGGCCAATATCTTTCCATTTTTTAGTGTTCCAGACTGCATTCATTATTAAATTTTTGAAATTATCATCCACTTGGAAGGTTTTCATATGTATGTTTTCTGGTGCAATATGTTTCACACGCCATGGTCACTGTAGGCTCAATTTTTGAGCCTACAGTAGTTATCACGGGTTGTCAAGCTTGGTCACGATTCGTTACGTTTTGCCGTTTTTCGCTCCAAGTCGGGATCGCCCGGTTCATCACATATCCACGCGTATACTGCCTTACAGAACTCCCCCTTTACCGTTGACCAGCGAGAAACTGGGCCTACTTAAGGGGGTATGCGTGGACGGAACCACCTTAATCGTAATAAATACAAGCAACTTTGAGACTGAGTCTAACCCCAAATCTCGCGTTTCCTAAACATTAACGAAACCCCTTTCCACTACGATAGATACTCAACATCGCTTATGAGAGCAGACCAGCTGCCCCTTATTAGTGTCATCATTTATGTACTTCATTCTACGTCTCGTTCGCACCTATCGCCTTACAGGCGTCGTCAAGGTCGGAATATGCCTCCCGCATCTCGTAATCCTCCGACCGTTATCGTTGCTAAGTAACCCCAAAGACACTGTTTATTTATCAGACCTTCACCTAACATCTACCACCTCCCCTTTCGGTGGAGTGCACTGTCTACACAAGTTACTGTGAAAAGAGTACTCGAACACCTATAGTACCAATCATTCTCAACCTTCCTTTTTGAAAATGCATTGCACTGCATGTTTTCTATGTTATTTTGGTCCCGTTCCATGAACTTTATGAAGTCTGAGAGAGTTAGTTGTTTCCCACGTCTAATAATCTCTTTCATCCTTTTCCTGCATGGCATTTATCCATTTTTAATGCCCTGCTCATCAAAGGAGGGGCTTTATTGTGTTTCAAGTATAGTTTTATTCTTAAAGCTGTCCTCAGCCTGTTTCCATACCCTTCGTGCGTATTTATCGTGTGATAGTACGTATTATTCGTACAACTTCTTATCGCGTTAAACCTGACCGTTTAACACGCAAGATATATTTTCTTTATACTTTCTACCACTCTCTGCAAAATACGATCCCATAATGGAGTCTGGATAGTAGTCTCCAATTTACTATATTCTTTCAAGGGTGCGTCATCTTCTTGGTTACTTCAGTGAACATTTCTACTCCATTAATCTTCGTACACTGTTTCAATGTTTGTATCATTTTTGGTCTTGTTCCATCATATACCTGTTTCACTCTGTTATGGGTGTTTTTGATATTCTGATAGGCTTCTTGGTATTCTGCAGTCAAATTCATTTCTTTTCACGTGGACCTCCCATTGTCTTGATATGGGGAGGTGATCTTATACGTGGTCCAAATCGCCTTTTTTCTATTTTTGAGGCGGAGTGTGTGTATTTTATATTATTAGATCCGGATTTCTCTGCTCTTCCTGGCCTCTAGGTCCTGAGGTCCGTTCGTTCGGGGCGTATATTCTGAATTTAGGACGGATTGGACTGTTCGTACTAGTTGCTGTTCCAGGAGGTTTGAGTTTTTGTCCCATAATTAGTGGTGCGTATTTAAGTCATCAATTAATTAGTTGTTTCATTTTCGTCTGGTTTGGTTTTACAGACATGATTTCGAATTGATACAACATGATTTTGTATCAATTCCTCTAGTATTGGGTCTATCGTTGTTGGGCTTACGTAACACCCGGTTATTGGGGTGTACCTGCCTATTTTTATAGTTAATAAATGTATTAATTTGTTTTCAGTCTTCGTTACTGTTCTTGTTTGTCTATTCCGTGGTTTCTCACCTTCTTTTCCAGTTTTCATGTACATATGTATCTATCACCATTTATAGTACTTTGGGTATTATTTCCATTGTAATTCTCGCTCTAGTAGGAACAATCGAGTGCCTTTTCCATATCGGAATTCCTTCTACCTTCACATGTAGCCATCTATGATTTAAATCTTCGTCCACATCGGAGCGTGTTTCCACTAATGTTAAAATGTCTGGTTTTAAATGTTTCAATAATATATACATTTCTACCACCTTACATTAATCCCACAAATATCCCACAGAGTTAATTTAATTCTTCCATGACGACTTCCGGTGGTGTAACCGAGTTCTTCTACCTTTTTAAATCTGCCCACCGATGCCTTCCAGTTGTTTTTTAGTGTGTTTTTCGGCAGCGTTTTCGGATTTTCTCATGAGTGTTTTCTCTCTCATCATTTCCGTATCCTGTGTTTCCTCAAGCGGTTTGGGGTTACATTGGTTTCTACTTGTGATTCATATCTGTTTCCGGTTTGCTGTTGGGGTCACCAGCATGTTCGCTACTTCTTCTTGAGTTATCTTCAATACTCCTTCTAGCAGTGCATTGTAGGCATTCACCATTTTTAGACGAATCTGATAGTAGAATCCAATTCCGTCATTTAATGTATTTTTCAAGTAGTCGGACCACTGTTTTTGCAATATCTCCAGTTGATGCGTTATTTGTCATCTTTAATTTCTGCTTTAATATTTTCATTGTGTAGCGGGCATATGCGGTTGTGGTTTTATGGCGCTTTACTTACTTCAATAACGGGTTTAGTCGTCCCTTAACACTTCTACTTTCGATTCGACACATGCAAGTTCTACCACGCATTCCTTCCTTTCCCGTTCACATTGTATGCCCTAACTAATTCTCTGTTTTCTATCAACTCCTTAATCAACATTTAGTCGAACTTCGAGACGGGGCCAGTTCGTTCAATTATGAATTATTTTGTGGTCAGTTTAGCGTTTTTTCACTTTTCTCCCAATGGATTGTCTGTTTGGTTCCAAATTTATTACACCATGTATGAAGTCATTGCTGTATTATTTCCGCTATTAATTACCTTTCATCACTTCTTTCTCCTCCTCCGTGATCGCTTTTCTTCCCACCATTTATGTCCTGAGGGCCATCATATTTTGGTTGTTTAATTCGTCTTCTTCCGATATCTTCTCTTGCTTCATGGCTCTGTGTAGTGAAATGAACTTCCACGAAGGAATGTTGAAAGTGATCGGCACTCTTGGTCAACATTAAAAATGAAGCTCGGGGATCCGGAAATACTAACGGTACAAAGATCAGGATACAAGAAGAAGGTGATGACGGATGCATCAAATTATGGGATTGTGGTGTGCTACTTCAACAGGACAACGAAGATAAAAGTTGGAGTCCGATTGCTTTTACGAGCAGACAAATGAAAAAAGCAGAGCTACGGTATCCCGTCCACGAAAGTGAATGCATGGCAGTGGTACATGCACTCCGCAAATGGTGACGATACTTGCATGGTGAAAAATTCGACGTTATCACAGACCAATTGTCGTTCCTCTAATTGTCGTTAAAAGAGCCTCGGGACAAGTTAGCCAGATGGGTTCTTGATGTACAGTATTTCGACTTCAATATATATATCATGCAAGAGGACCAAATTTGGTGGTACCGGATGCGCTCAGCAGGGATGCAGTCACCAAGCCGATATACCAGCTTTGTTATCGACCGTTGAAATACGAACCGGAAGAAGTATGCGTTTTGAGAGATGTAGTGATAGGTGGAAATGGACCCACTATTGAAGGTATGAGGCAGGCGCAGGTTGAGGAGTATGGGTATTTAAACATATATGCAATCAATAATAAAATGATGGTCGATGAAAATGGAATATTAATAATATGGAAAGAAGGTAATGTACCGATCGTAGTACCAAGGAGTAAAATAAGTGACGTATTATCATTTTTACACGAGACTCGATTAACTGGGCATTACAAATTGCGAAGAACGTTGTTTAGGATACGCGATATATTTTGGTGGCGTGGATATGAAAAGGATATGCGAAAATACGTGGATAAATCTATAGGGTTTGTGGTTTCAGATGATGTGCGACCATCGAAAAAAGCGTACCTGACAACCACCCACCCAACAAGGCAATTCTCGCAAGTCGCAATCGACATCCAGTCTATAATCCCTACAATCAAGTAAGGCAGCATGAAGTTGTGGGTAATGGTGTACTTGTTTACGAGGTATGTCAGGGCAAAGTCTCTACCCGACGAGAAAGGAGCAACCTTATCAATAACTTTAATGGATGAATGGGTGTCTGTGTTTGAACCTATGGAGCTGTTAATGTCCGACAGAGGCCCAAAACTGATCAGTAAAGTAATCACACACTTGTGTGACGTTTTGGGAATCAAGCAGATAATCGTATATGGGTTCCATCCGCAAGCCAACGGAGCAGTGAAAAGATGGAATTGAATACTGGTAAAAGATTTATCAAACTGCATGTCAACAAGAATGGAGTACTGGTACGCGCACGTATCTCTATCTCTAGCATGCTTTAGCTATAACACTGGAATAAATGATTCATCAGTAATGACGCCATTCAAAGAAATGTTTGTCATTGAGGCATTTCAAGTATGGTGTTAATTGGAGTGTACACGAGATGAGGAAGAACCAACGGATCTTGGAGGAAGCCTGAGTTGATTTCACACCTATTTAATGAGACAATCCATGAAATCTAGGGCGAAAGCAGCCAAATAATACGATAAATCAGTCAAGGAAGTAAAATATAAATTATGTGACCGAGTACTACTATGGAACGTGGAAAAAGTGAAGGTAATAAGCTAATAAAATCATGGATCGGCCCATTATAATAAGTGAGAAGTTGGGGAGTGTCAGATTCATGGTAAAAGCAGAGGTAGGAGGAAGAATGATCAGAGCACACGTCAACAGGTTGCGAAGAATAAGTGATGAATCATGCGAAATGGGTCAACTAGAATACGGGGTGTGTCCAGATTGTTTAAGACTATTGAAAAAAATTGGGGATGTAAAAGAAGATTTAAACATAATAACTTGGCAAATGGAACGGTGGTTTAAAGTACAAACAGGAGGACGGAGTTCGATCAGATGGACAAAAGAGAATGATCTACCGGAAATGGTGTGAAGCTATTCGATTTTCCAGAACACCATTCGCACCCGCGTGTAAGAGCATCAATAAGCAAGGACACATACCAATCAGGGTAAGATGACGAACTGGTAGGGTGAGTTAGTGACTAACAAGGGACGGACGTTGCGGGGAAGGCGAAATTTACAGTTGACAGTTGAAATGAAATCATATCAGCACAAGTAAGAACGATCAGAGACACTAAACGCGAAGGACGGGGGCGGTACTCAACGAACGATTAGAGACACTAAAGGCGAAGGATGGGGGCGGTAATCAACGAAAGAACGGGAAAGACCGAAATTTAACGGAAGAAGGAGCACAAAAAGATCGAATGAAGAAAAGTCCCGTTCTATTTAAGAGGACGTATTGCGGTAATAAAGAACGAACTTTAGAGGGAGACAGAAGAAGAAAGCGAATACCAATTGAACGTTTAAAGTCAACATCTGAACGTTGCATTTAATAAATAGCTGTCCTACCGAAATAACTAACGATGCTGGTGACAGTACTGTAGTGATTAAAATTACTGCAGTAAATTTACACTGATCATGAATAGCACGTGAGCCATATATTTTTTTAAGTGGAATCCACTTAAAAATAGATGATACTGTACTTCATAATATGCAGTGGAAAATATTATTTTCCCGCACCCCCCTGGGGGTGATTAGTGATTGCGTGCCACCGAATTTTCAACAGATTTGGCCCGGTATGTAGCGCCGTCTATTCCATAATGATGGACGTTAATGAGGGCGATTTCTTGTAGAAAAGCGGAATAATTCTAAAACAAACAAACATCTATCTTACAACTAAGAATCGGCCAACAAATCAAGTTCTGCACTTTACATATTTTCAGTTATCTGTTTTCCTTTGAAACTCTTTTCCTGAGTTGGTACAGTATATCTTCCAACACGAGTCCTCAGTAAACGAACATCTTCCTCTGCCGACTGTTGTAGGTTTCCAAAGTATAGAGTTTTTGTTTTGGTTCTTCCTCTTTGCTCGTTGACCTCAAGTTCAAAATCAACATCCAGGACCTTGCTCACATCTTGTCTTGTTGTCGTTCTCGGTACGAGCACGCTCACATTCGGAGACACTGAAAGTGATCCATTAATCGCACGAACTAAGATGGACATGTCATACCCACCTCCACCCTTATATTTAAAATATTCTGGACCGCCCCAGGGAGGAGAGATGAACACAGCGTCCATCTTTCCATAAGTCTGCTCGTCGAAATTTTTCATCATTTCGTAAGCATCTGCATGAACAAATTTAATTTTTTTGTGCACCCGGTATATTTTCGCGTTATGTTGCGCAACCACCAAACGCTCTTTTACAATATCAACATGCACTACTTGCATTCCTCTACACGCTAATTGAATTGTATTACCTCCGGGGCCTCCAAAGAAATCGATAACCCTCCGAACCCCTTTTTCCCACAGTCTGTTCGCATTTTTTCTTGCAATGTTTTCAGGCGTTACTGAATACCAACTTTCTCGATCCAGCCAAATGCCATCATCCCATTTGGAAAAAAGGGTCCTTCTTTGATGCCAGAACTTCATAAGGTCTTTCGGCACTTTTGAAACGGTATCAATTACGTTGAACTCAGCAGCTATCGACTTAGCATCACGTTCTTCTTGTACGGCCACAATTTCCTCACCGGCTTTTCCTTTACAGTTCACTGCCTTGTTTGCATCAGCGTTTGGTACATTGTCCAATGGTGTAGAGCTTAATGATGGGTCAGTTCTAGGATCAGCTGTATTCCGAGCAAACAATCTTTGTGTTTCACAAGTATTGGTGTCGACGTCGGAGCTCGATGTGATGGTTCTTTCTGCGGAGCTGCTTGCAGTGGTATTGATACTGACTTGTTCCATTTGGGACTGTATCAACGAATATGAATCGTGTGTATTCATATCGGAGTTGTGATGCATGGTTGTTGAAGATGAAGAGGACAGGGGTGTAGTATGGTTAGGCATCGTCATTGAGCAATGGATGGGGACGGTCGACGAAGGGAAAGGAGTATTTAATGTCGGCCTATGTAGCTGTTGCTGTTGTAACGGATGAGTTGGTGAAGCTTACTTTGGCAGGCTTTTTAGACTCCTTGCCTTTCGTTGGTGTTTGAAGAAGTGACAGAGAAACCGAGAGACCGTTAATGATCCCGTAATGAGAGTGTGACAGTAGATGATGATGTGGAAGCCACATGTTTTAAAATTTGAGTTGTGGTTATAGTGTGTGGGGATCGATAATAAAAAACCTGTGCCATTCCATGAACATTTTGAGGTCTTTCAGTAAATTGATTTGTGGATAATTATGTTGGAATCAATCATCTCAAAAATTTTGATTTTCTAAAAGAGATTTTAAAATCACATTTTTTAAAATTTTAATTTTAAAACATTTTTTTAAAAATAAATTAACATTTTCATTTAATAACCAATAACATGACAAAGAAAAAGAGAGGAAAAGCGGGATACGTCTGGACGCATATTCTCGTATAACTGTGAAATCATAGAAACATCATAAAACAGTCGTGACAGTACAATTTGTGATTTCAGGTATGTCCTACAGTGTACACTTGATAGGAATACAGATTTACTGGCTAACTTTGGGGTACGCTGCAATGTACAGGAAAATCCCAAACTGGGGAGCATTGGGATGTGGAGGAAGATTGAATGTGGAATGAAATAACGAGAGCCAAGCAACGGATGGATGAAAGGAAGGGAGAAGCGTGTAAACCATCATGTGTGAAGAATGGGATAAAGTCTCACCGCTGTGTATTGACGACATTGGGATTTTACAGTAGACAACGCTTACAACATGGTGGCCCATATCACCACCGACGCATCAGTATTTTCTGCTGCTGTTGATTTTTCTGTTAAGGCTATTGTTGATTTTGCTGCAGAGGGCGTTGTTGTGGGTGATTTTGTCGTTGATGTTGATGATTTTGTTGCTGATTTTGTTCCTTATTTTGCTGTTGTTGTCGTTGGCCATGCCGTGTTTCTGAATCTGTGTGCAAATCAGGTGACTGTTGGAGTAAATTCAGGGTTTGCGATTGATGTTGGTTTGTTTGAGTGTTTTTTTATCTTTTTCGCGACGTTCTCACTACTGCCGTTTTCCGTTAGGAGGATTAATGTTGGTAATGTTGGTAATGTTGGTAATGTCGTATCTTTTTGGTCTGGATTTTTCCGTTTTGTCAAAGTACGGGACTGTTTAATGATGGGTGAAGGAAGAGTTTTGACGGCATTCATTAGGTAGTCCAGAGATTGAGCAGCAAAAGAAGGTTCCTTCTCATGGAAAGCCGCTAATATGAAAACAATTCTTTTCTTACCCATAATTGACCGTTGATGTCGTAAGTCTTGCATTTCGATGGTTTCCAACAAGACAGAAGCCATTTTACATTTTATCGACTTGCGAAACCAAGGTGGCGTAAACACTGAATATGACAATGCTGGTTTCATGAGGGAGAAGGATCGAAACCGTGGCAATAATTTGATATATTTATATGCTGACTTAAAAAACACTTTGTAGAAAAACTGAACTTGTTCCATATTGAAAGCATTGATTTTTCTGTATATGTTGTCTGAAACTGAAATGGAAGCGGAATCGAACAACGCCAGTTGAGGTAATGATAGCTCCTCGTTGAGTAGAAACCAAGACGGAGGATCAGAAAAAAAAGTAGACGGAAGAAGGCCGTCTTTCAGTGACGGGGTTTCGGAGAGAACATGTGAGGTAGCTGTGGGAGTTGCGGACGAAACAGTTGATGTATATGTGGGAAACGGTACGGGCGGCTTGTTGTGGGGGTGTTCCTTGTTGACACGGGCAGGAGCGGGAGCAGGTGTTGAAACAGGTTCACACAGCGAACAGTACTTGTAAAAAGCCAGACAGTCAGCGATCTGCTGAAGCTATACAATTTTTCAGTCGTCCCCATGACAATGGTCGGTGAGAAGATAGAAAGGGTGTCTGATCTTGTTGAAGAGGATGAAGTTGAATGGGAATGTCGATTATGTTGGGACTGCAGAGACGTATCAGCCTCCATAATAAATGGAGTCGCACTGATGGAAAAATGCTATGTTGCAATGACTTCAGCAAGTCAAAGATAAGTTTCAGTTGGACCATGTTGTCACTATTCAAAGCTGGGTGTGAATAATGCTCTAGGAACCGCGCCTGAGCTTGTAATCTTGACCGATATGGGTCTATGCCATTCAATGAACCGTTTACATTCATCTTAGTTTTGTTTTGTTCTGTTATGTTATTATTATATATAAATATATGCGTATATAATAATAATAAGATGGATGTGCGAGGTTATGTAATAATGGTACAAACATGAAACTACAGTAATAAATTGGAGAATTATATTTATATATTCTCTGAATTACTGTGGCCTTTACTATTTATATGCACCATGATAACTGAAGGTTCACCCATCCTTCCCTCCGCCGACCGACCCCGTCCATCTCGGTTACAAAGCAAAATCTGTCACCCATTCATAACTCTAACGCGCATCTGCAACCCATATGGGCTCGCGAAGAACAAACAAGAACGAAAGAAAAAGATGACGATTCAACCATACCAGTGGGCGAGCGATAAGTCGCGCATGGGTTTAAAACTCATGGAGAAGATGGGTTGGTCAGAAGGCAAAGGACTCGGTTTGAAAGAGGACGGACGTGTTGAAAACGTTCAAGCGCGACGTCAAAAAGAGGCCCTCGGAGTCGGTGCGCCACTAGCTGGTGACGAGGCTTGGAAATCGCCGGGGACAATGGCTGCCGATTTGAATGACGTGCTGACACGATTGTCTGGTGTTGGTGAAGTGCCATCGATAAAAAAAGAGTATGCTGTTGACGAGGAGAATGGCAGTGAGAAAGATGTACGCGGTGATGATAAAGGAGGAGCGGAAAGCAAAAAAAAGAAAACTAAAACGAAAGAGGGAGGTCGTGGATTTTACGAGAGGCGACGGGAGAAGAAGAATGTTGGTGGGTATTCAAAAGATCAGTTGCGTGAAATTTTCGGTGGAGTTGATGTATGGGCGTTGACAACTGCGAATGGTAATGTTCCACAGACAGTGGCACCAGTTGAAAATGTTAATAAGGAAGAAAGTAAGGGGGACAATGAACACAAAACTTTTAAGACGGAAGACATGGCCGATGAAGCTAGGCACGAATATTCAGTTGCACGCAAGGACCTACTCATTAAAGAGGAACGGAAGGCGGTCTGTGTACTAGTCAACGATACGGACGGTATAAGAACCAAGAAAGAAGATGAACCTGCCTATGTATTAGAGACTGGTGAACATGACAGTAAACATCAAAGCAGCACCGCTGCCAAGGCAGATATTAGTGAATCCGATTGTGGCAATGATAACATGACGGATGGTGAGGTGTTGGGGAAGGAGAGAAAACAAAAGGAAAAGCAAGAAAAAAATAAGAAAAAGAAGTCTAAACTGAATGTTAAGAAGAAAATTGAGAAAGAGGCCAAAACCGTAAAGAAGAAGAAGGAGCGGAAGAAGAAAAAGCTGGTGAAGAAATCATGATGTAGTCTATATATCATTTTTGGTTGTTATTTGGTTTGTTTTTGATTTGTGTATTGAGCATAATCTTTGAAATATTTATCCCACACACAGTCGTTACATCCATTACCACAACATTCCCATTCTTCTGGCATTTTGGGCTCGGCAATTACATCTTCAGTTTGTTGCTTCTCGTTGTTTTCTGTCGTGGTCAGCGTCACGACTCGACGTCGGTTGGTATGCCGGTGAACGTATCGGTTTGCGAGTTGCACGGTTCCCGTCTGAATGATGAAACGATGCCTCATTTGTTGCTCTCACTTTCAGGGCCTGTGTTGGTGGTTAGGAAGCGGAGAAAGAATGAGAACAGTGATTTTTGAACGTCCAACACTGATTTTGACTAAATAATTTATTTTGAGCATCTCTAGTTAGAGCATCTAGCTGGTTTAGTTTCGATTAAAATTTAGTATTAAAATTTAATAGGAAAAATAATCGAAACTAAACTGCATACACCGAAATTTTTGTAATGTGGACCGATTCCTTCAAATTTCATCCCTACTTGTTAAATTTTCGTGACCGGTTGCATACACTGTGTACATTAGTATATACCCAATGGGAGGGAAGAAGTTAGTGTGCCAATCACTTAAGTGTACATGAACTGAGCTGTATATGAAATGAAGTGAACACGTGTAAAGATGAGATGATGTGTCAAATGTGATTCTATGTGAAATGGGCGGGAAAACATTTTGCCGCACTGTCGGCGCGTCTTCTCGCTGTTTATACGATGGACGAGCATTTGTCGCTCGAACCGAGTCGGAGATCAAAGCGGCGGAGACGGCGATCAGCGGCGATCAGCGCATTACTGGTGCAAGTTCGGGAACTGCACGAGGAGGAACTTGAAACGAGCGATGAGGAGAAATCACAATGGGGTGGGCGGAAGCGAGGGTCAAAGAATTTGAGGCGGCCTGAGTCAGAGTGGGGAAAGGACTATCTACGTATGCATCCAACGTACCCTGATCACGATTTTCGCCGGAGTTTTGAAGTTCCTGTTCTACTTTTTTGGCGTATTCATGACGATTTGATTGGGTTGAAACCCAACTATGGGCACGAGGAAAACGGTAAGTGGTAAAGGTGCGATTCCGCCGAAAATAAAAATACTTGCTTGCATTCGATTATTGAGAACGGGCGATGCGTACGACAGAATGGATGATGGTTGCCGAATGGCAGAAGAGACCCTTCGGCAATATTTCTTAGAATTTACAAAGGACATGATAACAATCTAGGGGGACATGTAACTTAAAAGGCGCCCAACGAAAGGGGAATTGAAAAACATAGAAGGAAGGTACAGTGATGCAGGTTTTGAAGGATGCGGCGGATGCATTGACTACATGAAGTTAAGTGGAAGAACTACCATTTTTAATCGATTAAGTGCTGGTGTGAGTGGTATTAAATAATTTGAGTAAACGGAAACAGGTCAATGGTTTCATCTGGATTTGAAGTACTGTACAATAACATCACCGTCATTTGCGAGTCTAATATAATCTGTGCTCGTATTAATAAACGGGAGGATGATTGACATTCACTCTCCTAGTGATCGCCAACCACGTTACCTCCCCATTCGTTACTTATTACAATGAATCTTATTTTCAAATTAATAAATTGAAAGGTCATCTCCAATCACCTTGCCTCCTCATGTCATAATACAATACGTGCTCAGATTAATAAATTGAAATGTGGGGACGACAATCACTTCTCTTCCCCATAAGTTACTTATGTAAAGTGTAATGTGTTCATATTAATAAATTGAAAGGTGATAGTCAATCAAGTTACCTCCCCATTTGTTACTTATTACAATGAATACTGTTTTCATATTACTAAATTGAAAAGTGATCTTCAGTCACCTTGCCTCTCCATGCCATGCTTTTGATAATAAGATATGTTTTCAAAGTACTAAATTGAAAAGTGATATTCAATTTCCTTACCTTCCCTTGTAACGCTTGTGATAATAAAATCTGTGTTCAGATTTATAAAATGAAGGGTAATTGACAATCGCCTCCCTCTCTATTTGTTTGTTTTGATTGTTCGACCTGTGATTATATGCGTAAAGTTAAAGGTGGTCGTCAATCACCTTGCCTCTCCGGTTCTTGGTTTTGATAATGAATCCCGTTTCTATATTACTAAATTGAAAGGTTATTGTCAATCTCCTTGCCTCTCACGTTCTTGGTTATGTTAATCTAATCCTACTTTCAATATAAATTTAATTGTTATTTTAAACCACCTTACCTCTCCTATTGTTGTTTATGGTAAGTAATCATGTGTTCATACTCATAAATAGAAAGGTGATTGGAAATCACCTTGCCTCACCGGTTCTTGGTTATGATAACGTAGATGAAAGAAGAAGAGTTAAATGAACACAATACAATGAGTCACTGCGGTAGTCAATAGTGGGTGAAGATTGAACACTTGATTGATTGTTTAGTAGGCTGGCCGACAGTATGTAAAATTTTCATATGGTTTTCGTATTAACTGTAAGAACCGTTATTTCAGATACACATTGAAAACGTGTACATTTTTAAACATTCTTTGCAGAACAATATCTTTTGATATAACGACTGCACAGTCGAATGATAATAGAGCGAATCACTGCACCGCTTTTCCCCACCGCCCTCTCTTCTCCAGGATAAAAAGAAGGGAGGGTGTCCGTGAAATAATTCCTGAAACAACAAGCAACCATAATATACTTTTCCCCACCGCTCTCCGTTCTCCAGGTTAAAAAATAAAGGGAGGATGAACGTGATTTAAAACCTCGATATACAGACTAGCATATTATAATTTCCCTCGACGCCCTCCCTTCTCCAGGATAAAAATTAAAGGGAGGGTGTACGTGATTGAAGACTTGAAACTGCAGACTACCAAATTACAATCGCAATAAATATGTAACATCACATAGATAGAGGATGAAGAGACGCAACATATCCTCAGATTGTTCCGAGATGCCAATGAAAATTGACAATAATGTGAAAAGAGAAAAGCAAACAACTCAAATTAAAATAAAAACCAGCGTCACCATTTTTGAACGATGACTCTGGAAAAAAAATTTACTTCGCGAATTCTCATCCATATTTTTCCTCTTCCCCACTTATGTTTCCCTCAGTGTCCACTTCACTCAACATCATTTCCAAAAGAGACTTATACCGCTCGGAGTCTTTCGGAACTATTTGCATCAACCTGTAGTTTCGCTCCGCTCTTCTTTCTCGCTCCTGGCATGCAGCCAATCGGTTCATTGCCCTAGTAGAAGCCTCCAGTTTCTTCACCTTCATTTCCCGGTTGTCCTCCTTTTTTTGTTTGTCATTATTTCTTATCACCTCCCTCCTTCTACTTTTTACTCCCCTCCGTTTTACATGCTTCTGTTCTTCTTCCCTACCTGTTGTAGTTCCATCTGATTGCATCACATCTTTTATTGCCTTTTCCTCAGCCTCTTGCATAATCCCACCAAATTTCGGATAGTTGCAGAGGTAGTCGGCAGCTTCAATATATTTGAAATCAGACGCCTTTACTATTTCTCCACTCGCAATTTGCCTTCCAGCCCTTGTATTATACACTCGCATCGTCCTCTCCACTAGCTCCTCATTAGTCCGTCCACTATTATTCCCGTTTCGCACGTGTTCTCTGGCTGCTAATTAATTACTCACCTCTTTCCGCAAAATGCACCACTTGTTCTTCATTGATGAACGAAGGCGTTTTAGATTGAATTTCGTGTCGCAATATTCGCCAATTCCCTCCCACATTGTCTCCTCCTTTTGATTGGTCCCCAACATACTTTGGTGTATCCATGCCTTTGCTAGATATATTCCTTCAATTCTACTGAAATGCTTCCCTTCTTTTATTTCCTCCCCACATGCAACTCCAATAGATTCTGCCCCATTTTCATTCTTCGTCTTGTTCTTCTTATTTTTTGATCCCACAGGCTGTCCTTTCTTCTTCTTTATATTTCCTGTCACTCCACCAGGCACAGAAACCACCCTAGTAATTTCTGCAATTGTCGAGGTCTGTACGGAACATGTACCAGTAGTTCCATTGTTCTTTTTATCAACATTATTTCCATCTGGGGGTGCATCGGCACACCCTATACCTTCATCAATGTCAGTAGCGTCGCAATTAAAAGTGCATGTGTCAATAATAGTAGTGTCAGTGTTAGTAGTGTATGGGTAAGTACTGTTAGTTATAGTTCTACATTCTCTGTTATCGTCATTGCATTCTTTCTCGCCGTTGCTCGCAGTATATTTGAAACTTCCTTCAAGCATGTTTCTGATGTTTTGCTGAGCAATGGATTCTGGTGAAGGTGTGACTGTTCTGCGCTGAGTTCCTGGTTTGATAATGTTGCCAAATTCATCTTCTACATCTCTTTTTTGTGAGTTTCGCATCTCCCACTCTTGACGTTACTTTCCGTTGTGTTCTATCGACATCGCAGTGCTGTTACCCTTTTCAATTTCCGCCAAGCTCCGAAACGATTCGACACATAGAATATCATGATCGCCGGACCCCCTAGACGTCGATGAATCGCTCGGTGTGTATGGCGGAACTACATATGAGTCGGTGATGTCGGTGATGTTCATGGCTTCTGATGGCTTCTGAAGGTTGCTGATGGTTGTTGATGGTTGATGATGGTTGATCGCAATGAGGTGGGTAGCTGTAGAGAAGGAAGGTATCGCAGACAACTCCATAGCGTTTTATGGGAAATAAACAACCACACACACACCTTCCATGACAATTTCATGCAACGTTAACCTCAACCATCACTGTAAACATGAACAGAAATCACGCCGGAGATTTTTTAAACGTCTTCCTTTTGAAGACGAAGTACCTCGTACAATGCAACACGCTGATGCAGCCTCTGTGCTGACAGAGATGGTACTCTCTATGCATCATCTGCAGCATCGATATGAGGTGCGGCTCCATCTTGTGCAACACGAAAAAATCATTTTCGAATATTTTCGTACTGTAGACAGCGAGGCGTACTGAGAAAAAAGTTCGTATATAGATGTGATTGGATTGTGAACTTGACATGGGTGTATGCGTGTGACAAAAAGTAGACTGAGAATGTAAGAGTACCGTCACGGATTTTCTTTTTTAATGAAGGTCTGCAAACATGCACAGTTGATGTTATGTGCCAGATTCTATAGCGAACATGACTTCGAAGGGAGAAGAAAGCGCTATATCGGCGTGCGGATCAGGATGGGACAAAGCGCGGAAAAAAGCGAAACTACCGGGACGGACAAGAAAGCAACAGCGGCAATTATTGAGTTTATTTACAGAACTGCACCACCAGCAAGAGATCATTCTAGCTGAGGTGACGAAAGAAATTGGCTTGGATGATGACGATGGAGAAGAAGACGAAAGCGTTACGGATTATCGTTCAATGAAGTCATGGAATGATTTAAATCCAGAACGACATGAACGTTGCTGTGCAGGATAGCCCTTCTCGTCCGTCACGGTATCCGCCAGAGAGACACGAACAATCCGTCAGCTTAATCAGGTTAGTTCATTTGTCAAGTATATGTTTGTCTTTATGTTGTTCCGTTAACGGTTGATGAAACAATTAATGTTTCATGTACTATTTGGTAGTTAATTGTTTTTCTTTATATCCATTAATGGTTGTTATCAATACTTCTATTAATTTTTGTAATTGTTTTTAAAAAGTTGATGTTGCACAACAATTGCTCTATGTTGTAAAACTTGATTAGCCGGTATCAATAACTTGATAACTTTTTTTTCTATCAACCGGTTACTGTTCTCGATATTGACACGTTTTGTAGTTTTTTGCATTCTGTAACCTTTGGCATGGAGTGAAGAATTTTATTTCGGGTTTACATTTATTTTTTGGATACCGTGTTGGATTACAACACCTTTCTTCCTTTAATATGACATGGTACCACCGTTCGGAACCTCATGAAATAAGAACTACAATTTTCTTCCCACCTCAATCATCTTCTGCTTTCATTATTTCCCCCAGCTGCTGTCTCACCTCGACATTCACAACACCAAAACGGTTCATATTGTTACTACAAAGATAAGGTCTTTACCATTTCCATTTATTTCGCCCATACAGACATCGTAAACGGATGCCTTGTCCCCATATCTATCATCTGCAGAGTAATCCACCTCGTCCTCAGAATCCCTCATCGTTCTATTTACCAAATCTTCTTTCCGTGCGGTGTTTCTCCCCATCGAGGAACCCATGTCCATATCTCCAAATTGTAACTTTCGCTTCGTCGCTGCTCCGGGAAACACCGAACAATACCTGTCTGCTGCACTTAGATTTCCCTTCAAATCGCTTCCAGGTTCACTGTCAGTATTATACTGAAAAGTCGGGTTTTACGTAGTTGCACCACTACGTTCGGTACTTCTACTCTCGTTAACGATTTAGCACACATTTGTGCCACTTTTCTTTTAGAACAGGTGTTATCTCATCATGTTACCCATTTTATAATTCAGGTATTTACGAGATTGGGGTAGTGCGACATTCTTTTCTCGTGGGGGTACTTGTTCCATGTCTTCCCGTACGGTGTATGTTGTCATGTAGTGGAGTTGCTACACGGCCCACCGTGCCATCTTTTCAACTGCACCCTTATCACCGGAACATTCTTCAACTGCATGCCGTACAGTTCCGTCCTTATTACAACTCTTCTCGACTTCATTTAGCAGACGACCTGTTCTTCCACATGCATCTGATTCGTTTTCCATCAAAATTGCATGCGAATTAAATTCTCGCATCTCCTCCGTTACAGATTGATCCAGCATTCCATCATAACAATTGCGTTCTCCTTTCCGTGCATTTGTAACATGCGTGGTCGCCATATTCTCCTCGTCTCCTGCTTCGTCAACTACATATTGCGTTTTACTTCACTTGTCGCTCCTTCCGTTGTGGTTGATACACATCAGTACTGTCCATGCTTTCTAAAATAACAATAAAATTACGTACCTGGTTGATGTTACGTTGATGTTATGTACCCCGTTACGGTTTTTTGCAAGAAACAGTTTCTGAGCGCAGCTTTTGGATACCGTCAACAGAAATAACGATGATACAAATTTGGCACACATCGTCACAGCATATCAAACCGTTCGGATCGTTCTTGACAATTTCATAATTTGATTATTACAGTATTGCAGTGACATCTACTGTCACTGCAGTACTGTACTATTCAATATCTGTACAGTACTTCTGTTTTTCCACTTCTACTGTACTCTTTGTTTACTTGTTTCACAATGTTACGTGCAAAAATCGTCAACACAATAATTCCGCTCAGCTCCACTTCCCATTTCAAATATTTTCATTGGCCACTCAAACCTATAATGAAATTTTGTAATTTATTTGACGCCGTAAAATCGAAGCTGATGAGTCCGCTGATGAGATTTCTGTAAACCCCATCACTAAACTCATAACCATTTCATTAAAAACGTCCGTGCTAAACTCCTTTATGTGCCGGTGCCGGACTGATGAGTTTCCAGTTCATCAACTCGAACTCATCACCTAACTAGAGATGCCCTGATGTAGTGCAAAAGAGAAAGAACTATTAGCAATCCCAATTTGATCCATCTGGATAATAATTATTAGGCATTGTAACCGTCCACATTCCATTGTTTCATTGCATGACAGTCAATAATATACGAGACTCATCAGTGGGCCAAACTAGTGGGCCATATTGTTGATCAAAATATTTAAATAAAAAAAAACATCAGCATTATTAACATGAGATGAGGCAGTAACATCCAGTAACTAGCGCTGAAATTTATAGGCTAGTATTCAGTTATAATTAGCCTGCTTAAAGCAAGACAGGAATGACAACCACTACCTTTCTATTTAGTAGCGACGTTCGGTCGCGAGACAACCTTGTTGACCAAGATTGGTACAAGTTACAATGAATACTTTTGCCTCCTTTTCCCGTTTCAATAAACGGTTACGTCATTTTCCGGTAAGTAACATTATATTATCCAAAAGCTGGATTTTCCCAATAATCGCGATTAGTGGCCAATCCAACTTACTCGTTCTGGAACAAACAAGTCAAGTACAATTGTAAACTTCCAATATACGCGGCACTTTTGATATATATATATATATATATTATATTTACCAAAGCCTGGATATATACAAATCAATAGCCGTACATTTCAAGAAGAAACATTTCGGCCTTAGCACGCAACTCTGTCAAAGAACTGACAAAGAGAAAGCCAACACAACGTGACTACCAGAAACTCGAATGAAATTCTGATTGTGGTGCAATTGGCCGTCAACCAAGTGACACTGAGCTCAATTCCAAGTTGACACCTTTTGTCACACTTCGTCACGCTTTTATCACATTGTGTCAGCTCAGCTACGTTTTTCCGTCACGCTTGTCACGTTTTCTGCGTTCGGCCTAATTCAGGCAATTGGACCATAGGCCACGTGTTTTCCGGACAGCTGTACACCCAGTACAGCACCTCACTGTACTAAATGTACTGTACGCTCCCCCTTTCGCCATCAGGGGACGGGTGAAGCCTACAACAAAGTAAATTGTTGGTATGTGTCGAATCGCTTAAGCGATCGAGCGCGGGACGAGCGGTGTGTGTGGATACGAGGATGAAGGAGGAGGTTGAGAGGAGGAAGGCGGATGAGAGGATGACGAAGAGGAAGGAGGATGATGATCATAAGGATGGAGGATGAAAATATGATGACGACGGATCATAAGGATGAAAGGATGATGACAACGGATCACAAGGATGAAAGGATGATGATGACGGATCACAAGGATGAAGGATGAAGGAAGACAAAGATGGAGGATGAAGGACGAAGGATGACGTAGCTAGAGGATGAAAAGATGATGTGACGGATCATGAAGATGGAGGATGATGGATGAAGAGGATGACGAAGCAGGAAGATGATGGACGAAAGGATGAAGAAGAACTAGACGAAGGATGAGAGGATGAAGAAGGATGAGGAGATGGAGCGGATGATAGGGATGATAACCACGAAGAGGATGACGACGAATAAGAATGAACTATGACGGAGAAGGGCGAAGGGATGGGCGACGTGTCGATAACACTTCGATTGCCCCCTATGAATAAAGCCTGCTATGTGATCAAAGTTATTGATATATATAGCAGTGA
>JAULBU010017146.1:0-20671 GCA_032358235.1 Odonthalia washingtoniensis | reverse complement strand
TATTACATCTAATTCGTCCTCAAATTACTTATAACGCTACAAAGGGAATGCATATAGTATACGATATGACAAAAATCGGTTTATTCATGGGGAATATGTATCTATGTATGACACAATATATACATACAGAAACAAATCAATTTATCGAATTTTCCTCTTGTTTCACTCCATTCGCGGTGAGAATCCCATCCGACGGGATATAATAAATACTCCGTCTCCTTCCAGAACACTTCCACTGTGCCTAATACGATTTTCGTATGTGTCATGTGTACACCGATCGTTGCCACAGTGAAGAACAGCGACTCTGCGTATGATAGAATGTAGTTTGAAGATTTGAATATTGGAAGCTGAAAGATTTACTTTGAACGAACGTTCGATTTGTGTATTTCCATTAAGACTCAAGGAAATCGCCCATACATCATGGGATCTAGTGATTGAAATAATTCTAACTATTGCAAAATAGGAGACAGTAGTCTCTGATATGTCTTGGTCCGAATGGTAATGAACTTGACAAACTTGTTGTATCAGAACTGATTGTCCAACACACATCTGTATGGCTTTTCGGACGTAGAGTTGATGATATGAGTAAGTCTGTATTTTTGTTGACCTCTCTTATTTCAGGACATATACTCCAGAACGGAACTCGGATATGGTTGAAATATTGCTGTGCGTGACATCATTCAGCAACTCTTACCATTTTCAATCATTTTGGGTTGGAGAGACCGTCCAACACCCTTTCCCATCCACACCCTTCCTTGTCGTTCTCTTGGTAGCTGGTAGGTCAATCTACCCAAAAAGTGTGACCGAAACAGTTCTGCGCGTATGACCTTAATATGTGTTTCCAATTGAAGTAATAATGTAACGTGAGACTCATTATCTGTTCTCAGCCTTTCCGTCTTGTCCCCAAGAAACAATATGGCTATTATTATCAAATTTATCCACTGATCTCCTTCCGATTGCGAGAGTTGATATGCATGAAACGCTTCAACAATTCGACGTTGTCAATCCGAACATGTAGCATGCATTAATTCTGTCATATGCTGGTCGTGATTTGTGTTACCACTTAATGCTGATTTCAAGACCTGATAAACTGTTCCCAAAGCCATTTCTGCAATTGTTTTAATGTGCCCAAAAACGAGGTTACCATGAATTCCTAATTCCAGATGCCCTTGAAGATTTGATTTTTCCATCATGTAGCAGATATCTCGATCCATAATTCAAAGATAATGTACAATATTGACGAATTCTATAATTTTGTTCAAATTTAACGTTGAAAGTCTCTTGAACCCGTAATTTCCTTCTAATTCTTGAAAGGAGGATCCGTCAATCTCCGAACGCGGCCACCAATATAGATTGAGTAGAATATCTTGGAGCTTTCGTAACAGTGTGATAAAAATGTCATCGTTCGGAGACCTACGGATGAACATATGGGCGATTGGATCCATTACTAGAAGAACGCAGAAAACCGCAGTCATTATCATAGAAGTCATTTCATACCACTTAATATATTAACTGATTTCTGCTTTGGTAAACCATTTTCACCTATTGTTGTCATATTAAAGCGGGATCTTGTCTCCTAACGTCTTTATTTTGAAACTGAGTGAAATAAGCATCGATAGCGCATTTGACTAAATCCATGATTCAATGGACGGGCGCCTCAGCTATGGCAGTGTATGAATCTAAATGTCAAGAACTAACTTGTATTCCGTCTTCTGTGTTGGGAGATCTCTATCACAACCTTTCAAAGCAAATTATAGTCGGAAGAAAGGAGTTATATGTAACATTTCTTCATCACCCTCCCTCATTTCAAGAAAAAATTGACTATCTTTTGTCAGCCCTTTACGACGTACCTGAATAGAGCGATTGGATATTCTAATGTAAGCAGGATTTCGAGAGTTAATTGTTGTAGAATATACAAATTCAGATTCGACCAGGTTGACATGTTTGTGGAAACTACAAACAGTACATGGGGCGTGAGGTGATTGTGATTTGTTATCCAGAACTGGATATGCTGCAAGATAGTCGGAGACGAAGCCGACAGTATCTAAAATGATTCTGATTTTCTCACCATATGGGTCCCTTACTTCAATACCAGTAGTTCTACCCGTGACTATATCATTGATAATTTATTTCAAAATCTCACGGGTACGATGTCCTGGTGGTGTTAAAGACAATATACTGGCTGAACTTGGGCAAGATCTTTTTACAGACCAAAGAGATAATGGAAGAAGATAGTAACCTCTTACTTCTCCTTATGGATACAAAGTGGAAGTAGCCGTAAAGTCATCGTGATACAAAAGTGTTGGATATCGAGTATAACGTTCAAAATTTTCCAAACGTCCATATCCAGCAGTTAATCATCTCTTTTATTAAACCCCTCTGTTTTGTTCCGATTGCTGTAATAGTTTAGGCATACCAGTAACTGATACTAAATCAAGAAAATTTAATTTTCCATCGTTATTAATCTGAATCCAAGCAATGTTTTTCTGGGAATGTTGTACTCGGTGTCCCCTCAGTGAAGGGCAATGAAAATACATAGTTTGGAAGTGGAATTAGTTGATAAGTATCTGTAGATTCGACATAGTTGAATAGAAGTGCGTGGACCGGTTCGTGTGACACAGCCCAGAATGAAAATGAAGATGATGTTGTGGGAGCTTGATAATGATGAACGTAGCGAGATGATGATGCTGATGTTGCATGATGGATGATGTGAATGTTGCATGATGCGATGATGATGATGAGATGAGTTGACGGTGACGTTTCAGATAACGTAAGATGAATGATGATGATGTTGCGGATAATGTGATAATGACGATGACGATGTTGAGAGGCGATGATTCGGACGCTTGAATGATAAAAGACGATGTTGCGGGATGTGACGAAGATGATTATGTTGCGGGATGTGATGAATAAAGATGTGTTTGATGAACTAATGATGATGTTGCGGGATGGGAATGATAAAATATGTTCAGGAAAATGACGATGTCACTGGATATGATAATGACAATGTTTCATGATGATGATGATGCGATGATTGAGAGAAGCATGATATTGAGGGATGCGAAAATGATAATATTGAATGATGATGATGCCGAAATGATATAAAGGATGATGATGATGCAACATGAAGAATATTAATACTGATGATGAGGACAGTGACCATGTTGGTATGCCAACGCGAAGAACGAACATCTACATGATGAGGGAAGAGCGTAAGAACGCAGGAAATACCACGTAGGCGGTGAAGATAGCACGAAGAAGCGATTTCATGCGGAAGATGATTGCGATTGAAGAAAGAATCCGAGGCAGGGTATACAACTTGAGCGGGTAAACGGAACGGACACAAACGGCAAAACCGAAAAGGGCTTGACAGTCAATTTTGGTACAGGACATGAAACGTGGGAGCTTGCACACAATACTAAATTTCATACGTGTAACGGTACAAGTAGAATACTGTACTATTCAGAGAGAGCAGGACGATTCAGGTGACAACAGTACCCGTATGCACTTAGCGAATGCGAAAGTGCGCAACCAGAATGTACTGTACCGAATGAAACGACAAGGGAACCATCTACCCGGAATGACGGGGCACCTTTACAGTGTCGCGAAAAGGGCACTCTTACAGTGTCACGAAGGAAAGATGATGATACTCTGCCAGACTGGAAAAAACCGGAACAGTGCTATCCGGAATTATTGGGCGACACGTGGGACCTAACAAGAGATAGGACTAGAATAGCTAATTGAATAATTAGTATCTAATGTTCTATAAGTACACATATTATCACCACTTGGTCTAACCTCAAAAGTGGTAAACATATCATCTCCTGATCCAGCATGATTCATTTAATAAAGAAAGGTAGAAATGAACGAAACCCAGAACCAACGTTCGAAAGCTGAAATTGCACCTAACCGTCAATATGAGCGGAAGAGGAAACTCAACCCTAAAAAGACCTGAGACGAATAATCAACGGCGTCAGAAACAGGTGCGATCCCCACGCGCCACAACACGTGTACAAGATCGTTCCAGCGGCGAATTTAAGCGCTGAAGGAGAACATGAACTGTTTATCCGACTTGAACAATCCCCAAAGACGAGTATCCGCGTCAGGATATCGAGTCACCACGCCAGTCTAAGTACCACAGATACCCATAATTTCATTTTCCTTTAATCGTAATGAAATACCAGAGGAGCTGACACCACCTCACGTTAACCCCAATAACATCTCGTAGCCCGACAATCGTCAGTAGGTTGAATAGACAGATTGTTCTTTTCAATCTCCAAGTTCATAGCCTTCTCCGCTTCGACTTCCCTACGTTACAATTTCTTGTTGCGGTCCTGTAACTGTCTCACCCTCACTGTTTCGGTTATTGCATTAACCTTGAACGATGCACGCTCTGATTTGGTTAGATAAACCATCTACAGCGACTGGAAATCTGAAATTTGTACCAGGTAGTACTAGCTGCAAGACGTAAGTCATCTTACCGTACCATACTTCCCGATCTAAGTACACTTGTTCCCTAACTTTCTTGTCCACACCTCCAGCCATTTCAACATCCTCACCACCAGGTGGCTCACCGTTCAGTTCTTTCTGTAGCCATGTAGCATATCCCAAAGGCACTAAAAGTTACTGGAAGATGTTGGCGCAGTTTTCCATAGTTCCCTGACTCTTACTCCGTATTGGTATTTAAACTTCTGGAAAAACTTTTACCTTCCAGTAGTTCAACCTATCCATGGATAAGTTAAATTCCCGTTCTTCAGTTTGTGGTAAATCTAAAATCTCCCCTGTATCTTAGTTGTAATGTACAAATGGGTTCTGCATTTCTTTACATAAAGTGAACCAGTCGATCTCCATTCTACGGCGTATTGCAAGTAAGAGTTTTTTGAGATTGTAGTCAGAGTTGAAATATAACTGGTTCAAGTACCTATCGGACCACAGATCTTGTAAGGCGTTAGGAATAGGGGTCATAATTCCCCAACCACTGCTTTTCATCAGACACTAATAAACATGTTTCGTCACTTCCATTCAGTATCGGGATCAGTACATAAACGCACCAATAAAAATATCCTCTGCCTCTTTCTTTATAACCTGTCGATAAATTTGGAGATACGTCTATGTCTCGTACTTTTACATACGAAGTTTATGAGCCGGTAACTGTGGTGATGGTGCTGCTATCAAAGGTGATGGTTCCATGTTCTCAACATTGTACGGAACGGACATGTAATACTTCCCCCTGTATTCTACGGACATACCAAATGCCCCAGCGGCATGCCAACCAGGCATGAATGGAATAGCTTTCCCTTGCACATTACTCTTATCCAGTTCGGCTTTTTCAGCAGCTCTTATACCGGAACTACGCATACGTGTCTCAAAATCTGATTCTTTAACCCAGGTCTCCCTGTTTTGGAACATGTACCATTCCAAAATTGGTCGTGGAAGAATTCTTGGTACCTTTTCAAAGGTTTCCCAATGCTCTGTTGGTTGTGACATCATCATACAAAGATCAACCGCACAGTTTTGATATTCCACTTTCTTGGGGCATCGTACCCATATAGCATCACATGGCTTACGTACAATACACTCTAAAGCATCAGCACTCGTGTGTGCCCACCTCTTTCCTCAACTCACCTGTACCTCCAATTCTACGTGCTCCGCTCGGATTTTCAATCATCGTCAAGTACCTCATGCCATCAAACAAATCTCTACTGGAACAAGTGTTAATGTACTCATTCACAGAACATGGCGGCCTAGCTCTCCGTCCGGATCTATTTATTCTAAACCGATGATAGTTCATCAAATTGGAATAGGTGAAATGTGTCATATTGCTCATCCTTGACTTGACCTTTTGCTTGATGATAAATTTAAGTGCAGTTTTATTCAACTCTTCACTTGCATAGATTTTTTCACCGAGTCCCGTTTCGAGGGGTACGTCTGTCTGCCTCTGTACCGTTCTGGATGACGATGATGCATTGTTCTGCGTTGCATGGTGCGGAATAGGTGGTAGATTTCCTTCGTACCAGCAGTCCATGTCTGTTTATGTTCCAGTTTTGTTGATGGTGGTGATGATTATAGAAATGTGTCAGTTGCATAAATAAAGGAACCCACTTTAAAAATCGAACCTGGAAAAGGGTGTTAAGTACTGTTTTTCTGTACTGAATAGAAAAAAACATGAAACAACCTGTTAAATTATTTCCATACATATCTTCAAGCGTATAACTTCTCCCATAAGACTCGTTATCACGCAATTCATCCGTTACGTTACGTCCAATCGCATTATCGTTTTGATTGTTATCTTGTTCTGTTAAGAAAACAGGAGACACACAACCCCATTGCAGTCTCGGTTAGTTACGCACATACGCTTTCGTGACATATTTTCGTCCGTAATATGAGTTCCGGTTTAGTTTCAAACTGTGCACATTTTTGGAACTTCCCGTCCCCTTGTCTAGAACGGTTTGAAAATTATCATATTTTTTCTTGCGACGGCAGCAATTAATTAAAATTATAAAACATTTAACACATACTACATCATTCATTGATTTTATTATCAATCACAATCGCCACTCACTCCTCTACTTTTGAACATTTCCCAATGGTTCACAAGTACATTCACATTTTCCCCCTTTTCATATTACTGTTTGCCACATATTCAAATTTCGTTTACCGTTAATATTACTTCCATTCTCCATATTCATATACAACGTGGCACGTTTGCACCATGAAGGACCATCGAGTCTTCTCACTCACTGTTGTCTTCTCCTACACTACAACCACCCCTTCGTCATTGTTCCAAATGTATTCATTGTGGTTCATCAAATCTAAATGTATGGATTTCCGTTCGGGTTGGTCTCTTACTACATTAATTCGCGCACTAGCCGCTCCACATTGTCCGCCACAATCCCAGTCCTCTGACCTGCGTATTGTTCGTTTTCCGCTCGGATTCCACCTTTCTAAACTTTATTTTCTCCTCCTCTGTTTCAAGCACGTCGTCCATTGATTTTCTTTCTTGTCCATATTTCTCACCTCCTTTCCCTGCCTGTAAACGTATCATCATGTTATATAGAATAATTATTCCATTTGTGATGTCACCTGGTGTCTTTGACTCCTCATTCAGAACGGAATAATACAATAGACCATATCTCATACGCAATGAATAAAAAAATGAGATACTTTTCCCATACGGTATTGCAAATGGTTGTGAATTTGCGCCCAACCAAGCTCTTTTACTCACCATCTGCTTCAATAAATATCGGCCATAATGGATATTTTCCATCCAAAAGGAATTATATCAATTTCCTTCTCGTACTTGACGGCATCACCGTATATCCACTGTCATGACACATACCAATATCCGAACGGAAAATATCTCGGATCAGCCATGACGTTGTCAATTTGTTGAATTTACTACTCATACAGGATTCTTCAGTCTTCCACGACCAACAGTATAGGTCCATGTCCACCCACATCTCGGTTGTAACTTGTAAATTACTTCTTTTCGATCTGATAAATGACCGTCGCCGGATGTTTCACCTTTAGAAAGGTTGACAAATTCTAAAATTCCGGTACGCCCCTGAAACCCTTCCCTTGTAAACTATTTATTCATTCGCATCACCTCACCTGAATTCTGTTTTCTATTTGAGGACATATCACCATACTTTTCACTAGAAAATTGCAGAATTAAGCGACATATATTTTCACTTCTGTGAATTCCATAACATCCATGTCACACTCTACAGTCGTAGACTTTCCAGATTTTATTGTTCAAAATTCTGTCAATATCTTCGTCTCAGTCTTGATGTCATCCTCCCAAGCACTACTATTCGGCAAGAACCATATGTTCGGATAGAACTGGGCCAATTAGACCATCAATCGATTGAATAATTGTTTTGATATACTGACTATTTGTTGAAATGTCTAATCAGTGCCCACTTCTTTCCTGAATTTAAATCCCATTGTGTCACGGTTTCGGAACTCATGCAAATGAGCATTGGTAGGGAATTTCCTCATATGGCATAGCGTCCTCTTCCCCATCTTCTTCATCAAGCCCTTTTTCGATTTAGGCAAGGATCAACTCCTGTTGTCGATGCGGTTCCTTGAACACGTTAAGTAGTTGTTGTTGATGTCGTCTTGTCCGTCCGCCCTGTTTCCGTTTTTTCTCGCTTTGCCGCACCCTCCGTTACAAACCGACATTGCGCTTTCACAATCTGTTGAATCCATTTTTCGCACATCCAATTTCACATGAACTTAATTGCCTCCCACAATCGAAATCACTACTTCACACAAAATTGACAAAGCCAATTTTACCGTTATGGATTTCCGAGCCCATACTGACAATTCTGTCACTCCAATTCATCCATGAATATCATTCAAAAGAGACGAGGTATGGGGAAGAGGGAAAATTATATAAAATATTAGTTAGAGTGATGAGTGAAGACCAGACGAGTTAAGTCAAGTCGCTCAGAGCACTCTCTTTATAGGAAAAATAAGGCCTCTATTAGGCGCAAAAAATCTAAAAATGTCGGTAAATTAATGAGTAGTAGTCAGATATTAATACGTGTACGCGACTGTAGTCGACACACTATTTGTTTTTTGACTTAGTGACAAAGGTACGATGTCGACAGGTTTAGTTTCTCTGTGACTTAGAGACTAACGTACATGTATGGATACGAAACGTGTAGTACGCCACTGTAGTCGACAACTCATTTTTTATGTGTATGTACAGTACGAATAAATGAACAATGACCGATTTCACCCCAATACAACCATGACCGATTCACAAACCAATCACAAACACCCACAAATATTTTTCACGTTCTGTCCCTGTACATTTATTTTATTCTTTCCGCAATATAGTGAAATGAGCTTTTCATTCTCATCGTCACTGTGCTGTAACTGGTCTGATGATCGATCTTCCAGGAGAATGAATCGTCCTTGAGCGTCTCTTTCGTGTCAGGTTCTTTAAAATAATGTAAAGTGCTGTGTGAATGTGTGTGTAACGTGTAACGATACAGTAAGTGAACACAAGAGAGAAATCCTCACAATAAAAAGATAACGATAGTCAAAAAGGGGAGGAAAAAATAACTAAAACTAAACTTGAAAGTAAAAAAACCACGTGGTTGAAAAACTAAACGGGATTGGGTCCATAAGGGGTATACCAGAGTATGACAAGCATTGAATGAGGAGAGAAAGTCTCACACTCTCCTGTGCTTTTCATGATCTGGTATTTCCGAAGGTTGAGGTAGTGTGTGAAAGGGCATCAAAAAGGAACGCATGAAGGACAGGGAGGAGTGGTTTGGTGAAGAGATCAGCGAGATTTTTTTTTGTGGAAACTCGGAGTAGATTGATGTTTGAATAATTTATGTGGTGATGAAGATGGTGTGATTTTATATCGATTTGCTTCCTTCTCTTGGTTTTTCCGGTATGTCTGGCGATGTCGATAACG
Organism: Odonthalia washingtoniensis; assembly: GCA_032358235.1. Taxonomy (NCBI): domain Eukaryota; phylum Rhodophyta; class Florideophyceae; order Ceramiales; family Rhodomelaceae; genus Odonthalia; species Odonthalia washingtoniensis. The sequence continues at coordinate 11,235 of JAULBU010017146.1, read as the reverse complement.
CCGTCGTTGTCAACAAGGAAGTGGGCGGGTGGTATGGATTTGGGATGAATTTCTTGAAGTAGTCTTCTTATCTAGAGGGTATCTTGAAGCGCCTGGCTTGGTGCAAGGTATTCTGCCTCGCAGGTACTGGGCGCGATTGTAGATTGTTTTGTTGAAAACTAATACACTGGATCTCCATAGGATGAAAGGATACATGAAGATGTAGATCTACAATCATTAGCTTTAAGGCAGTCGGAATCCGATTACCAGATGAGTGGATCGGTTGATGTTGACGAAAACGTGATTCCTCTATTCGGTGTGCCGGTGAGATATCGGACGATTTGTTGGAGTAAAGAGAGATGTATTGTGGTTGGTTTTTTGAGGAAGCAGATAAGGAGGCCTGTGGAAAATGATATGTCATGGCGTGTGCTGTCAGCCAGGTACTGAATGTCGCCTGATGCTGACATAAAAAGTAGTTTTTGCTGCGAATTGAGGAGTTTGGCTAAGCAGTCATCATCAAAGAATTGCTTGTGTGGAAGAGTAGTAGAACTTGAGTTGCAAAGCTGGAGATTCAATTTTGTAGCCACTTTTTTATGATGGTAGGTTGGGAGATCTGAATATCCTTATTGGTTGAATGTGTTATCGTCCATCCTATGAATGCGGTAGACAGACCGAGATATTTGACAGTGTACTTTGTAGAGAGGTTTTTATGGAAGGAATAAATATCTGCGTCGGCGGTGATGAGGAAGTCATCATTGGTGATGGATATTTTCGTGACACCGGAACTGGTTTGCTTAACATATACGCATGGATCTGCTTTGGATTGGACGTGAGAAGCATAGGAAAGGTGAGAGTGTAGACCAGTGAAGTAGATGTGGCAGGCGGGTTTGGACCCGTAGAGGTCTGTTTTAAGATGCCTTATTGGCAATCTGGAAACGCCAACGTACCGGTGGATAGTGGCATTTGTTTGACGTAGACAATGTGTGCAGGGTCATAATCTTCATGCGTAAATGCTGAAGAAATGTCAAAATGTCGTAGAGGTTGTTTTTTTTGTCGGGTATGTGCGAATATTAGACAGGTCGAACATTTATCAGCTGCGTAGGCGCTGGATTCGTCTGGATTGTAGTGTAGCTTGGGTTTCATTAATTCGCCTCTGACCGTGCAGCGCGCCTTTCGAGTGAGTATATTTCCGTTTGGAGGACGTTTGTACTTATACGTCATGGTTAGATTGATAAGTTTATATTTAGTGTGTAGGTCAGAGGAAAGAGAGGCAGTTGAAATCCATTCGAAAACTTTGTTTTAGTTCAGTTGCCTAATCTCGACGTTGTGAGCGGTGCACCATTCTCTGGAATCTGGGTACTTGTAGAGCTGGTGGAGGTGTTCTGGGGATAGAGTGGTAGGTGTGATGATGGATGGAGCAGGGAGTAGTTGGTTAGATTAAAATGCGGATCCAGCAACATGTGCCGTATCCAGGTCAGGGTGGTAAGAGATAAAATCGGAGTTGCGACATGTGGAGGTTTTGGATGTGTCAGTGAAGAGAATGGTTAGTTGTGTTGCAGTAATGTTATGTAGAAATATGGCTGGGGGCGAGCTTGGGGTTAGTTTGCGTTTGAATGAGGCTGAATTAATAACGGTTCCGAGCGCGCCGAACGGTAAGAAAGATGTTGGAAATCAAGCAGTGGGTTGCCAAATTGACAGTGGGGGTGCTTTGATGGAAGAGTGGAGAAGATGGTTATATTTGAAGGCAGCGTCCAACAGGGCAAAATCCCAAAATGTTGGGCGAGGGTTGCTGTGGTAGAGGGAGTCTCTAGAAGCGTTCATTAATGTACGATTGATACGTTTTGCCCGAAAGTTCGATTGAGGTTGATGTGGGGTTTTCATTGTTTGCTGTATTCCGTTGTGCTGTAGAAAAGAGGATGTGATGTGTGACACGTATTCTTTTGAGTTGTCAGAGTTGAAACGTGTAGGGTGTGCGCCGTGCGAATTTAGGATGTAGGCTAGGGTTTTTGATATAATTGTCACCAGTTCGGTCCTGGAACGTATCAGCTTCGCTATGATGTAGTCGGATGTTTTATCTGAAAATGTGAAAATATAACGATAAGCTCGTCCAGAAGGTCGGTGGATAGATCCGATCGTGTCACTGGATATTGATTGGTCTGGTTTCTTGACTTAATGGGAGGAGGGGCGGTGTAGGCTCGTGGAGGCATTTCCATCGGTACATGCGGAGAATATGATTATGGCGTCGTGGGGAATGTGAAGGTGTTTTAGGACGTCAAAATGATTTCTGTTGATGATGGTGCGAAGAAGGAAAATTGGGGCGTGATTAAAGGATAGATAAAGAAATTGTGTCGTGTCGAGGGTGGTAGTATTGTGAACGGAGGGTGGTAGGGAATATATTAGTCTCTTTCTGGGGGATGGTGTGGATGGTGGTGATGTATGACGATTTTGCAGCGGGATGTTGGGGGAGGAGGTGGGTGAGGGAAAAAGGGATGATTTTTTTGTTGTTTTTGGGACTGTGAATGAGTGATAGATGACGAAGAAACTGGTGAATTGGGAAGGAAAGGTCGGGGAGGTCGAGTCAAACGGGATATGTAATCATTGATTTTATTGGAGGTTGGAGATAGTGGTGTGTTTGCATGAAGAAGTTCGTAGCAGTTTTGATGCCAGTGGCCAACGGGAGGTGGTAGATTCATATTTTCCATAATTGTACCGGGGATGAGATATACATTTTTGTGACAAAAGATGATGCTGTGGTCATCTTTCGTCAGATCACGGACTGATATAAGGGTATCAGGAACTGCTGGTTTGACGACTTCTTGAGTCTTTAAAATATCATAAGTTGATGGAATGTGAAGATTTCCAGCATATGAGACGCACGTATGTGCGTTCGTGACAGTAATGGAGGTACGAGGGGATGTCATTTTATGCATTAATGGGCCAGTAAAAGAGTTTTGAGTTGGTTGAGTGCCACTTTAAAGGGCGAACATACCTGATTGATCATTATCCATTTCAGATTGGTACGTGGTGTGTGTAACGTCTGAAATATCTCCGTCATATGAGTCAGCTGGTGCGAATGTTGATGGATTCAAGGATCTTTAGTGAGCCGTTGATGAGGATGGTATGTGGTTGACTGTCCTTTTGAAACGAGCGGAAGTGGGTTGTACGGTGTGGAATGTGGGGCGATGCATGGCGCCAAGGGGGTTGGAAGTATTTCGGCATTCGGCGTTCGATTGATTGAAATTGCATCCATTTTTCGCTGAATGATAGTTACAGAAGGTTCTGGGTGAACATGGAGTGTGTTGAAAGGGTTGTGATCTGTGTTGGATGAGTGGTGTGCGTCAAAGTGTTTGAGTATACATCTAGATGTACATTGATTGTTTGAAGATATTTTATGGTATTGGGCATGTTTATGAGCCAAAGAGGGATGATAGGATGATAAATTGGATCTGCTCTGAGGCCTTTTATTATGAATCTAATTGTAGTTTGTTTGGAGTCGATATTGGGGTATCTGGCGACGACCATTGGACCCCGTAGTTTGATGTGGGCGTCAATATATGCTGAGATCGTTTCCTAATTTTCGATCAGAGTATTGCCTGCCCTGATTTCTAGTGAATCGTGGTCGGCCACTTTGCGTCGTTAAAGATTTTCTTGAACTCTACGGCTGATGAGCCAAGGGTTGATTGGTGTATCTGGCATTATGACGGTGTTTACAATTTATTTTGGTAGGGAAGAGATGATTACGCTCGTGAGAGCGGCTACGGACGGTGGTAGATAGGGTCGAATGTGTACCCCAGATTTTCGACCTGGGCTTTAACTTCTAGAGTGTCGGATTCGAATCGAATTGTGAGGAGCCATGGTTCGAGGTTGTCGGGTTCCAACTCTGGGATTGTATGGTGATTGCTTGGAGTTTGGTTGTAATTGTTGTTATTCATTATTGTTGGTAATTTTGTTACGGGGATTAGTGTCGTGCGATCAGTGTAGTCTGGGTAGGCCCATAACCTGTGCTGTGGCTGGTCTGATGGTCGAGCGTCCAGGAGAGTGAATCTTCATTGAGAGTCTCTCTCGTATAAGGTGCTTTACTATGATTTAAAGTGCTGTAGTAATGTGGGTGTAACGTGTAACGATACAGTAAGTGAACACAAGAGAGAAAGTCTCACAGTCACCACAGCCCCGCTCATAGTGCACACCACCCACACCGTTTCCGGATTCCCCTGGCTCATTATTCCGGTCAGTGCCATGTTCACTCTTCTACAGCTCATTGGTCCATACGTTGCGTAATGTACACATAATGGAAATGAACCAGTGCATGCTGGGCGTTTTAATAATAAATTTGAGCTTCAATGCAGATTTCCACACCATGTATACCTGTTTCAACGGACTGTATGTACCCTGGTTTACAAAAAATATTAATAATATTAGAGATGCCCTATAAATCCCCTTCTTTTTTACTTCATCTCCACTTTTCTGTGAGACTTTCTTCTGTCAGTCAACAGTCTGAACAAACTGTATTCAGACACAGCTGACACGTTACAAGTTTCTCTTCTATTAACACTTGAACAGTATTAAAAGCATCGAAACGTGAAGAGAGAGTTATGAGACTTCTCCGTCTCTCTCCACTGTTTTCGTCACACCACACCCTCAACTCCATTTGATGCAAGCCCAAAAATCTGATTTGGAAATTGATTCTAGCATCAACTGTATTCGATGCATGTAGTCTAGACGTATTAAAAGCATAACGAACGTGCTGAAGCAATCATGAGAGATTGTCTTCATCTTCATTGTTCTGATCACCACACATCCAACAACTTAAAAAATTCTAAAACGGTAAGTACAGGTCAAATGCTTAATTTGTATTTCAGTGATTTCACTCGCAGTGCACGTTAGATTTTATTTTATCTTATCAGAATTTGGATCAAGTTTTGCTGAAGCAAAGCCTAACAGTATTGACCGAATTTCCAAGTACTCAATGCAGACGTGGTGCACAAATGTGAAAGAATGAAAGAATCTAATAAGCTAGAACTAAGTGTATAGTATAGCATCCCTCAAAACGCTTTCCACTCCATCTTGAATAACTTTAAGATTCGCCAAATTTTCCTTTTCTTTCATTCCAGGAAGGACACATTCAATTTCCCTCGCTGAAACTTTGACCACATTACATGTGTGTCCATTAACAAGAACGGAAGAAGTATTGTTAAATCTATATCCACCTATGTAAATCGTTGAACCTCCTTTCCTTCTATGTCGTCTTGGCCACACACCAATAACAGACATTTTTAAAGGTATAGTGGCTTTAGGAATGAATACCTTAACTTTCGGTTCAGAAAACATTGGGAAAATTAAATTTCCATGAATGTCTTCAATGAATTGGACTCCACCACCTCGAAACAAAATCTGCGCTTCATTTGATGATACATTCAAGTACCATTTAACACGACCTCCATAACTTGACATGATTAAATTACCTGATAATTTATTACAAAAATGACTTGCCCTATATTCTGCAATTCCAGTTACTGAACTTGTTAATAACGTTAACGGTGCTATATAATTTGATGGCGGAAATTTTCCATCATCTGATTTATCAGTTAAAGGATCAATCCATGCACATTCACCATTCCTTTTTCGTTGAAGATTTGCATGCCCATAAAACTTTTCAGGAATTATCTTTAAAACTTTGTCTTTTCTATTTACTCCTGATTTACTACGACCACAATCACCGAACGAAGATGGAATTGAGGTAGGCCAATCAGTATTAGTTACGCTGTTTTCATTTTCAGGTAAAGTTTTATTAAATTCTGAACAAGATGTTGCCCAATTACCAAAGTCGCAATTCGAACCTTGATCAACTGCATATATGTTTTCACTTTGTGTCATCGTCATTGTGTATCGATTTCTCAATCCCGTTGAATATAAATGTACGTCACCTTCTATTTGATCAGCCTTATATAAAATAGTGTTTGAATATTTTGTATTTCCATTAAAATTATCCAATCCATTTTTTGTAGAAGCTATCAATATTGCACCTGATAAAAATGTTTCCCATGTACCACCCATTTTTTTGGATGGCAATCCCATATTTGTCAATCCACCAATAGCTATTAATAAATTGCCATCTTGATTAAACAATAATGCATTTACTGCATGATCAAGACCGGAAACAGGTAGATTACTTATTACCTTTCGATCTTCTGTTACACATATTCCAGTTTTCTTCCCAACTGTGAGCATCCCAGGATCTTCTAAATGTTTCATTCGATACACAGCTCCATTCATCCACCATTCTTTGTTATCAGAAGATATTCTTTCTTTTCTATTTCGGGACAAGATTATACCTGTTGATACATATGGCAATATGTTAGTATCAAATGGATTGAATTCTATTCCTAATATGACGTAATCAGATAGACTTCCATCTGATTTACGATATTTTGGATCCCTTATAGGTTTTGAGTAACAACTCGTTGTTTCTGTTAGTGAAAATGGATCATACCCAAAAACTTGTACTGTTCCATTATTCGTTCCCATATATATTCGTTTATCAGGTCCTAACGTTGCACAAGTTGGTGCGTTTAACAACAATCCACTTTCCACTTTTCTTGGATGATCTTCCAGATTAATCAATAGTTCTGTCTCTTCAAATTTTATAGATTCACAAAGCATCATTTGCATATCTGAATTTTAAACAATTGCTTCTTATTTCATTTGAATTAGTAACATACACGTCCACAATATCTTCTTTTCTGGATTCTGGTGCGAGTACAATAAATCCATTCCCAGAAAAATCATTCCCTTCAAGAATTGTTCCTTTTGATAATCCAAAATTGATTTCTATTGGCTGAAATAAACCATACCCAGTAATTTTCACTCTCGCTGTCTCACCAGAAGCTTTCACGGCGTCAGGTGTAATACTCGTTACAATGGGCATAACTGTGCTTTGATCATATTTGATCATTTTATTATCCGGGAGTCTTTCATCTACTTTAAACGCCATGAAAGGTTGCTGCGTGGTCTCTTGTTTCTTGTAAACGTATATAACTTCAAATCTGTTCATACCTGTAATAGATAATAATTCAATTGATTCTGCACCCGTAGAATCAAAAATGATATCCTTTCCTATATATCCTTTGACATACCCTGAGTGTTCAGTATTGACCTCTATACAATTACGATTTCCAACATATTTTAGAAAGAAAATGCAACGAGCTGTAAAAGAATCAATGACATTTGATGGAAAGTCATTAGGCTTTAAACGTAGTGATTTATAAACAAATGCAGATGTTGGAATAGGTCCAACCAGAAGATTATCACCACGTATTGTATCAATATTTGAATTACCCTTATAAAAATAACAGATTTGACCAGGTTGCAATTTTCCACTAACTGTTATAGCTGTTTCTGCTTCATCTGAACTACATGAATTATCGATAACACTAAGTCTGATTCGAGTCGTGCCTAAAGAAAAGTTGTAATCAAATGATTCTGAATTCGAAATAATCGTACCTGTGTCTACTATCGTCCATCTAAAGGATATGATTTTCCCAGTAATTCCATCAGGGCCATCTGAAAAATGAGAATGACTTCCACTTCCATCGATCTTCACTTTTTCAAATCCATTTCCATCTTGATCTACGTAACTTGACGGAGAATGTATACCATTTTTAGGTGGATATGTTCCTGGAATGGCATGTGCTGCATGATCTTCTAATATGGTACCTGTTGTTGATTCAGGTATACAAACAGTTTTCACTCTTTTCAATTTAATATATGCTACTTGTGCGTAATTTGTAATTGCTAAAAATCGAATAATCAAACCTTTCTTGTCTATTGGGCTGATTAAAAATTCATTCAAACTTATCGTTTTAACTTGGTAACACCCTACTTCAGAAAATATATCTATATTTTCTAACTGTACCATCCCATTGACAAATACGGAAAATACGCGTTTGCCTTGTACATCGCAATGCTGATTGTATATTTCTGCTAGACCTAGAATTATTTCATAAGTTCCTGGCTGAATTTTGAATTTATATGAGAAATCTCTTCCATATCGAGCCGTACTGAAGACTTCTTTTGAAATTTCAGATGGAATTCCACTGACTATACCCGAATATTTCGTTACCAATGTCCCTTTCATATTTTCATCTTCCGTTCCAACGTTCAGTGTTAATGATGATGTTTCAAATATTCTGACTACAGATTCTGAATTCTGCCATTGAAGTCTTTTTATTCCAACTAGAATGTCTGAGACGAATGATGCATCTAAATTTTTAATATTGAATGATGGTTGCCATTTCCAATGAAACAAGTAACATATCAGTAGAATTGTGCCAAAAACAGTTAATGCTGAAATTATCATAGTTGATTCCCTTTCTTCTAAAAAGAGGAAGAGATGAGATAAGGGAAGAGAGGAAGAACAATATAGAAATGACGTTCTTTTGAAGACTTCATAAGCTTTAGAGCCTTTAAATGCCCGACTTGATTCTTGCAAAACATAGGAAGAGAATGATTGTATCCATAATTTATATTCTAAATGGAAGAGAGATAAGATAGGGCACACATTTCAATTATTCCAATGGGAGTAGAAACGTAATAATACCGGTGTAGTTTCCTGAAAAGTCTTTTAATAAGAACAGCAGTAAAGGTCTTCCATGATTCCTTTCTGCTCATTTTTGAATTTGCTAAAATCTTTCTCGATTGTTTTTCCAAAATCACTAATCTGTTTTCTTTTCTTTACGGCTGTAAAGCGCATTCCAGCTTCTCTTCATGACTGCATTATAAAAAAGTGAACCAAGAAGCAAAAAAAAATGATGAGGACGATTAGGCAAACTTGAAAATTCGAATGTTGAATTGTCGATTGCGGGTACAATCATTAAATAAATATATAAATATATAAAGTTGTTGAAATTAACTTAAGCTTCGACATGAAACATGTATGTATACATCACAAAAGCTTTTAGGTGTAGCGCTGTCTAATCACGTCGGATCGTGATGAAAAGTAGTTCTATAAAACATTATGGCTATTACCATAGAATGTAATGCTTCGCGTTTTCTGCCTGTACAATGACCTCACGTATAATTCCTCATTCGCACTTAAGTTTTTCAAACATCTGATTATCTTTTGTAATACCATCTGCCATTGTTCTAGATTGCGACCCTCTGCGTTGAATAATATTTCTACTGTAATCACATGTTGACGCCCATCCACAAATCACATGAAGTCAAAGTTGAAAGTTCGTTCTATTTCCTTCCTAAAATTGGCTACCCATGATTGATACCCACGCACCACTTAGGGTCAATAGAGCTTTTTGGAAAAGGGAGAGTGTGATTTATGGGTAAGGGCATCTCTAGTTAGAGCATCTCTAGTTAGGCGTTGAATTTGCATCGTTAAGTTTCAAACTCAACGCCTGGTGCTGGTTAATAAAGTACTTTTCAACGGATGTTTTAATTGCAAAGAATATAGTAAGGTGTTGAGTTTTCTGAAAAACTCAACATCAAACTCAACATCGAACACAACTTCATATTTAGGTACCCACTGAAAATAGCAAATGAAAAACAGTATGAAAAAAACTAACCAATGAAAAAAATCGGCGAAAACTTGAAAAACTATGATTCTATAGATGTTGACAAAAAACCCTGGAAAAAGGAGTTACACAAGTAAACAGAAAGTACGGTAAAATACTGGTAGACTGTAAGCTCCAGTATTATAATGTCAAGTACCAAAGTTACAGATAAAAACTGTCCAAGTAGAGGGGGAACGAAACGGGTATGTAACCCAAGGCATGACGGGACCTTTTTGTCACTGTCTTCTCCATGTCGTCCTATGCGCGTTTTATCGTTGCAGAATTGTGAAGAAATCGAATTTGTAACTTCTGTTAATCTACTAGAACAACAACCCGTGCGAATATCCATCTATTTATGTTTCTTATTTGTCCGTGACGCAGTGGCCAATTTTACTAACTGAAATGTAGTCCATTCCTGCTTGATTAAGTAGACATGGAGAGTCAAAATGTGTACCAGTCGGCTCTTCGCCTTGTACGGTTTCAAACTACACAAGGAATGATACCGGAAGGGGAAGCTGAACATCCAAAACCATGTGCAAACAGGGAGAAAGAAGCACATACATTATACAGTAAACGAAACAAACTATCTGTTACTGAATTCATGAAAAGAAGAGAAGAAAATGCTGTAAAGCAACGAAAGGAAAACGAAACATGGATGCTATTTGCAAATGAGAAAGGTGAAAAAGGATCTATACTAAATAACAGGATACAGACAAGTGGAAGGTATAAGACATCGATGCAATGGGAAAACGAAGCCCAGAATATTGGTGATGATAACAATGGAGAAATTCAATATGTATTACAATTTCAAAAGACAAGTAACAGTTATAATGGAAAGAAAAGGAATGAGGTATAAGGTACTAATAACTGTACAAGCACATAATTAGGAACGACACCAAGAAGAAGAAGAAAAGATAACGTACAAAAGGATGAAATAAAATGAAAAAACTGTAGAGGCAGACCATAATTATAAAGTACGGGACGATCGTAATAATGATATCTTCGAAAAAATGTAAGAAAAGAATATATGGAATATGTTAGTACTTGCCAAACAAATTCCACTATACCTGGCATTGGCCGAAGAGTATGTAATAAATACGATAGGAAGGGAGTGAAATAAGTTGCACGGGACGAATCTGAATATTGAAAAACGAACGGAGCAATAACAATGAATGTGAAGATGTTGATATATGCAACCAACAACAAGAGGTGTGTAACGTGGATAAATTTAATGTTGATGGAAATGATGTCATGTCGAAGGGCAAAACTATACTTGAAACAGTTGTAGAAGTAAGTGATGGAAGCAATGAGTCAAAATGAATTATAACAAAAGAACAAGATCAATATGAATCTAAAAATAATCATTGAGACGGACCCATAGACTCTTTCCACAGTCTATTAAGTTCCCCATTAACAAATCAATGGGAAGGACGGAAAGAGAAAACGAGGAACAAAACTACCATTTTAAGAATGGCGAAGGATCTACGGTTGGAAGTACTGAGAAAAAGAAAGTATTCCACTTCACCTATGAAACTCATAGATGATGGGAAAGTACAGGGTGTCCGAAAAGCCTTTGAGCGATTTGAAAAATTAATCCAGAAGAGTTCTCTTTATCTTTAGGGGGTTTCAATACGTATTATAATAGATGTACTCAAGAAGTTTTATTCATAAGTTGTCTTGTTCAATGTGTCCACCA
>JAULBU010017145.1:0-33926 GCA_032358235.1 Odonthalia washingtoniensis | reverse complement strand
ATGGCGTTCTTATACTAAAGATGAGAAATCCAGAATCCGAATAAGAGACAGTAGTCCTTAAATGTAGGAGACGTGTACACATGTACCAGAAGTGGATTTTGGCTCTGATGTGCTGGAAGCTTCAGGCCGAAGATCTCACTGTGAAGTAGTGTGGCTGAGGCTTTCAAGGCACAGAAGGTTACTGTATGTTCATCAGTCCCACCATTCTAGTGTTGAGAACTTTGTCGTGATTAAGTACAGATTTTGTATTTGTACTTTTTTTGGTATATGCCTTTATAACATTATCAAGGCTATATAGATTTTTTATTAGTACCATTAATTTGGTGTATGCCTTCATAACATTATTAATATTATATAGATTTTGTATTTGTACCATTAATTTTGTGTGTCCCTTTATAACATCATTAACAGTATTAACATTATATAGATTTTGTATTCGTACCATTCATTTGGTATATGATTTTATAACATTATAAATATTATACGTGAAAAGTGAAAAAGAATTATTTTTGTTTTGATTATTTTTGTATTTTTTGGATGATTTTTTTTGAAGCGGTAGACGGTGAAGGGTGTGGTAGATTGAAGAAAAACCAAAAATATTCTTTGTCGTAAACGTGTCAAATAATCCAATGAATGGGTCTTGGTACGAGTGCGGAGGTTTGAAGTATTCCGCGAAGAGTAGATTGAGCCATTGATTTTGTGAGACCATCCGCCACATTGTTCTCGGATCTTACCAGTCCGATATTCGAGATATATGGCATCTTTTAAATCCTTCACGGGCGGCTTCTACGTCCAAAATTAATCTTTTCTCGGATGTTAGAGATCCTTTTGATATGATATCAAATAATGATTTCGAGTCTGTGAACAGGTCAAGTTGGACCGGCTTGTTGGTGAGCACCGAGAGTTCTGTGGAGAGCGAATACGCACAGTCAAATAGGTCCGAAAATGAAATAACTTCAGCAGCCATTGCGCTTCTACACAAATATTTTTTCCTTGTATGAATTAAACGTTACAGTGATGACGGAATTCGATGAATTAGAAAGGAAGACTATGTACCCCAACTGACTGGGAAGGTCCAAGTTATTCCCGAACGATGCGTCACTAAAACCGATAACTCGAAAAGAAGAGATGTCGAGTTGCGGGAATGAAATGTGAACGTTGCGGAGTTTGGCGAAGGTTCTTGCCTTATTGAGATCTGTTAGAATCGTGGATGATGAGTTGTTGAATGTGTTTTCAGTAACTTGTGCCAAACGAGAAATCTTGTACAGGCAATCTGGATGAGAATGGGACAACCATGCCAAGAACATACGCATTGAGCGGAAGGATGTGAATGTTGCGTTGTTTCTGAGGTTGTTAAGTTTGGACATATAATGGAGCTAGGTTTGTATCATGTTCGAGTCGATGTTGAGCTGGAGATGGAAGCCTGAAAAATCGCAGGGTATGGTTGATGCTTTCTCAATGTCGAATCGTTTGTCAGTGATCTGTGAAAGGCGTTTCAACGAGGACGTACCTTCGCGGAGAAGATCGTTTACGTAGGTTCCTGAAAGGCCTGATAGTTCGCCGTTGTTGAGTATGTAGTGGAAGGAGATGTAAGATTTGAGTTGGAAAATTTTTAAATCGTTGATGTGATGAAGTTAAAGTGTTTGAAACCAAAAGTCGCCACTTTCAGAAAGTCCATATACCGGTTGTAGTATTTTCATTTTCGTACACTGGTCTGGTGAGAGCTCGAGCTCTGGAACGGATAAATCCAGGAATAAATACCGGGAAAGAGGAATTGCGCTTTGGAGGTATGCTTGTGTTACGTCCGATGTCCACACATCAAACCAGTAGATGGATGCCATTGAAAATAGTACTCGAATGGAAGAAGAGTGTAGAGTTTGAAGTGAGTAGACCATGTAACTTTTCAGTTTGTCCTTGTGCCCTCCAATTGAGAATCGTGCTTTGTGTATAATGGAGCCGTCCACTGTTGATTTCAACGCTAAAACGAATCGTCCAGGTAAGATATTCATATTTGGCGGTACTTCTTCGCGTAATATAACTTTGAAAGTTTTACGCTTAATTAAATTCTTTAACTACTCTTTTCTGGCTTTTTGAATTTATGGAGTTCTGCTTCTAGAGTCTTTTAGAGGTATGATTTCGGCGATGAAAACATCATCCTCTAAATATGGGGATTTTAAGTTGCATAATGTCTGTTGAATGTCGAGGAGGAAGTATTTTTAGAGTGAGCCGGATGAAAGATACGCCTTTACTTGGGAGATCGGGTATGGTAGTGCTTTTATATTGGGAATATCAAATAAATGTACCAGTTTTGTTTTGCAATATGTGGATGAAACTTCGTATGGACCGAGATACTCGCCATTCTTATTAGAATGGCCCTTTTCTCTCCATACGAGGATTCGGTCACCTTGTTCAAATACTGCATCGGCCGCACATGGAACATTGTGGCGTAATGCTCTGGTTATACGCATCTTGTCAATGTGATATTTCATCTCACTTCTTGCAACGAGGGCGATTCATCCACGTTATTCTGTAGTAATTCGTCGACCGTATTCCGAGGGCATCATGATGTGGGGGTATTATCCAAAGAAAAGTGCTGAAGGGACTAAACCGTCAGGTCCAGATGTGTCATTCATTTATTTTAAGGCAAGAGAAAGACCGAGCTCGAAGTCAGCTTTTGGGTGTTCGTGCATCAGTTTGCGGACAGTTGTACGGATCGGTTCGAGAAACCTTTCGCAGATACTAAGCCCGTTATGGGCTTCTATGCCAATAAGTTCGACTTTATACCATCCAATTCAGCCATATGAATGAATGAATCACCAAAACTTGAGGCTTGTTCAACGATAATTCTATTTGGCAGCCCTGTGTTAATGGTTGTCCAATATTTGATTAGGGAAAGCCAAATTGTCTTTTTGTCCACCTTAGTTGCTGCACTAAAGTGCGTTACTTCGTCGATTATATGCAAGAAGCTGTGCTTGCATTTATTTATGGATATGTAGAATATATCCATAAATATACGATCGTTAAAGCGGGAGGAATCAGATCCGAAGGACACTCTGAAGGGTAAAGGTGCACTTGAAACCAGTTCGCATGGATCGCATCTGCTGCTGATATCGTTGAGTATTTAAGAGTTGCTGGATCCGCATCGGTAGGATGTGTTTGTCGAAGTAGATTGAATGATTTAGTTGGGGGTGGGGTGGATGAATGAACGATGAAGACGAACCAATAGTCCTCTTGTGAAATTGATTGCACAGGGTTCTATAGGGTGTAGCGGGTGTGTATGTGCAACGAGGAAGTCCTGTAAAGGGGGAGGTACCATTCTTCCAAGTAACATAGTTTGCCATTGCTCCTAAATTGACGCCGAGGTACGAGGTTATTATGCACCTTGTCAATCATTAAGGCGTGTTCTTCAAGGATATAAAGTCCAATGAGCGATGGAACGTCGACATCAACAACGTCCAAAAGTACAGTTATGTTCAATAGCGATGAAGGTGTGGCGAGCAGAAATATTACTGTGCCGAGTGATGGAAATACCTTATCACCAAAACGAAACGAAAGCTTCGAAGAAATTGTATGAGCAGTAATTCGAAAGTGATTTTCGATTTTCTTAACTACGTTGATTCCAATGACTCTACGAGGGGCGCCACTGTCAATACATAATGCTGGGATAAACTTGCCATTTGTTTGATCATACCTCTTCTTGGTATTGTACATATTATTACAATCGATAATTCCATCTTCTGTATTAGATCGTGTCACAAGGGGTGCAGTGCTGTATTCGTTTCCAGTTGATGTCTGTTAACATCAATGAATTTTCAATTGGAAAGGAATTGATGAAGCATAGAAGGTGTTAGAAACTTGAGAGGCAATTATATTTTTATAGAGTTCATTATTCTCCACTAAGTTCTCCAGGGTCTCAGATTCTGTATCAATAGTTGAAACCAGTTGCGTGTTGAATTAATTCAGTTCATCATCAAGATAATTAGTGTGCATATTATGATAGACTTTTGTGTCGGTGATGTTGAAGGTGTCAAGTTAGCATCCATTTAAAATATCTGATAGTATGTGAACGGATTTCTCACCGGCTTCTAGTCTTGAATTTACAAAATTATTCATAGAACCCGGGAAGCAGCGGTGGGATGGAGTCCAAGGGGCAAAACGCATCTGTAGCAATTATTTGATCTTGATGGGATGATTCTTTTTTGGTTGTCCTAGCAGAAAGTTGGGCGGGAATTTCGGTGGTCGTTTTGGGTTCGTGGTCGATTGTTGCTGAAATTGTTCGAGGTAAAACGATTTGAGAAGGGTCTGTTTCCGAAGAGTATAAATGTTTTGTTTGCATATTGTGCAAATAACGTGACCGAGCGCGGGTATTTGGCTTGTTCATGTGCTTGTGCTGTTTATCTTTTAAGCGTGATTAGATGAACAAAAGCGGTTTTTAAAGTTTGGAAATTGCGGTTTCCAGCGATTTCGTTTGACCGTGGTATCTTAGCCCATTAGAATGACGCAACAGCTGAGCTGAGCACTTTCAACTTGTAAGTGTCATTTTTAAAAAATGGAAAGTCACTGCGGATTCAGCTTGTTGATGTACGCAAAGATACTTGAGAGAAAAAGTCCGTCATCAGTTATGTCATTCACTACCATGTAGTTTCGCAGCTCAAGACGGTCTAGGCGGCGTTGGACCTCTTTTTGCCTATCCGCCGAGTCGAATTCTTCTGTCATAATGGTCATGACTTGTTCGAACGGCATTTGTTTGTTGATGCTGTTTAAGTAGAATGTGTGTGCTGATTTTAGGAGAATGTTTGCAAAGAATCGAGCCTTTTTCAATTCGCTGAGTTCCAGTTGGTCCGTGTGTAGGTTGTAGTTGCGAATGGTGTTGTAGATGCTTTACTCTACAGTTCCTGCGAATGTCTTGTCTTTGAAGTAGGTTGCGATCGATTGTTTGATCTGTCCACCGTTCATCTGAAGCTTGAACGGTGCTTGTTCCTGATCGGATGAATCGTCGATGTTTCATTTCCTATTTCGCGGAATTGGCGTGTTGTTTACCATTACGCGAAGACCTTGTGGGTGAAAGGGTGGTGATGAAATAGGAGTTACGTTTGGTGATGGGTCAGATCTTGAGGCAGCAGATGGTGTTGTAAGACGTGGGGGTCTTGCAATGAAAGAAGAAGCTGGGTCCAAGGAAGGAGATACCAGAGCTACCGTTGTTGAAATCGATGGAGGATTTTGCGGGGGCCGTGGTATGGGTATCGGGTACAGTAGTGGCGTGCTTGAGTTTGTAGGTTGCGTTACATAGGTTGAGTTTGATTAGCTAGCTGCTGTTGTTTTTTATGTTTCTGTCTTTATTTTGGGTGATTTCGCATACAGGAATCCGGATTGTCGAACTATACAAGAACCCATTCCGACACGTACTTAGACAATGTACAATCAGCGCTTTGGAAAAGTACAGTGCCAAGTGTTATTATAGGGTCCTGCTGTCTTCCGTATTAATTTAAAGTAAAAATGAGATTGGATGTAGATTGTTTGTGGTATGAGACACTGTAGTCTGCTACTAGTACTGGTGGTATGTAGATAACGGGAGAGGAGGAGAGTAGATCAATAGGGCATGCAATTAGGGAGGTCGGGAAGTCAAAGTAAGCCAGAGAGAGACAGTCGGGCAGATGAAAGGTGAGTAGCTAGAGTAGCACGGGAGAAGCAAGACAGGTCAAGGGCACGCAGCCAAAGTAGAAAGGGAAGACTTAACTGTATCTATACAGTATCAGGAAGAGCGCGAGTTCGTATCTATACGCACTTGTTGACTTGGTGACCTGATATCTACACCTGTCGTTGACAAGTAAAGGGTTAGTTTATTATATATTAAAAGTAAAGAAGAGTGAAGAGAGAGAGAGGGAGAGCAAGAGAAAGGTGCGAATGGCGTTCTTATACTAAAGATGAGAAATCCAGAATCCGAATAAGAGACAGTAGTCCTTAAATGTAGGAGACGTGTAAACATGTACCAGAAGCGGATTTTGGCTCTGATGTGCTGGAAGCTTCAGGCCGAAGATCTCACTGTGGAGTAGTGTGGCTGAGGCTTTCAAGGTGCAAAAGGCTACTGTGTGTTCATCAAAAATGGTATATTTCGAGACAATATTTCCAAGGCTCAGAAATCAATCAAGTTAGGAGCAAAACGTTTTGGACCATTTAAAATTGAAGAGCTCATCGGGAAGAACGAATTTTGATCACAACTGTTTTCCAATAATCGTATTCATCCTGGGGTTCACGTCGAACATATAGGACCGTACCGTACACAGCCTAATTACATCGGTGCATAAATAACGCTCAAACCAACACCGATGGTGGGAGAGCATGGAAATAACAGGAATATTGTGGAAGATATACTATCACACTGAAAAAGAGGAAGAAAATTACAGTCTTTGACACTCATGAAAGGCTCCTCGCCATGAAGCAGCTTGGCAGCCTGCGACATATTTTATCTACTTCAATGGAACATCAACGGATATATTCTTGGACTACATAAAACGGCAAAACATTTTGCCACATTTTCATTGACGCGTTTTTCAACAGAGGAAGGATACAATCACGCAATAAGAATTCTGTTTAATTTGGTTAATGTTCATTTTAATTTTAATTTGGAATTATCTATAATTTTATAATGAGTGCAATCAGAATTGCGTTTGATTCAGTTTACGATCATTTTAATTTTAATTTGGAATTAATTACAATTATATAATGCATTTTGGATGTTCACTTAACATGTAATAAGGACAATGCATTCCAAAGAACTAGTCTGTATATATAGGGAGGCAGTTGTCAGAAGAACTAAAATAAATAGAAAACATCGGATCTTGAGAAAAAAACCAGCCATCTGTTTCAGAATGAGCCCTCTTCCGTTCTCTATGGTGTAGTTCGTAATTTCCGAGCCATTGCCATTGGCTCATGGCTGAAAAATACAGTCAATTTCCGGATTAGTCATATCACTGATTTTAGTTTCATCCATCAAGTAATATTCTCGCCACTTATTTCAGTCTGGAAATTTTGTACCATCCGCTGCATATGAATCCAGACGCTGTTGAAGATTGAGGACCAAACCGGAAATGTTGAGTTTGCCGTGATAGTGAAGAGACATCGTGAAAGACGGAAAAATTTGCGAAGAAAGATGTCGAGAAATGGTTTCCAACAAGAAAGGTGATGAATTAGTGACAGAGAGTTTCGTAGCAGTAGAAATGGTAGTTGTAAAGATTCTACAATTACTTTTTCGTTGAAATTTCGATTTCAGGATGAGGTTTTTGTTGTTCTCGATTTAATAATTGAGATTTTTTTATATTGTCGGTCTCTTTTGCAGCACAAAGTTTCAATTATCCAGAAAGGCCCATTTGTATGTGTTTTAGGAACCTAAATGACATTGAAATGGTGAAGGTTTTGAGTGGATGTAACATAGACTAGGCCATGCGAATTTTGGGGGTCCGTGGATGTTTCATACAAAATAGTACACTGTATGAATGGTTACGGATGGTAACTACACAGGAAAACTACAGCATTTGAAGATAAAATGTATGAGGAATGACGTGTTGCATACATGGAGTGTATGTGTCAATGTATCGGGCGTACCCATGTAGTAACAGACAGTGGAAAATATATGGAAGAAATAGACCGGGACCCTTTCACGTTTTGAAAAGGTGCGCCGATATGTAATTGAACATGTCTTTGACGTGCCGGATATTTCTATGTATGAGTACTGTAAAAAACTACAAATGTCACAGTACTGAATGGATGGGCCATGCAACAAATTCTACGGTAAATGCAGGAGTCAATGGAAGTCCCATTGACTGCTGAGTTCATATATTGAATGTAAAAGCGAAGGTATACTAACTGTTTCCATTCATTTAATGGATGGAACCGTGAATTGTGAATCCAGAAATCATTCATTCCATGAATGAAAAAAGGATGAGTACTGCTCTGTATGACGAATCTATGGTTCATATATAGAAATAATATGATGCTATATGAGATTTAAATATAGAATATGTTGAATATACTGTCGAATTATTCACCTTTACACGATCCGTGTAATAGCTCGACGTTGTACAATAAACGTCGGGTGTGGTATGACACGTGTGGGCGCGTGGTGTAGGTTATTCGGTTAGGGAGTACTCTGCGTAAGAGTTATACAGTAGGATAAGTGATAAGGTTCGTTAGGAATAGAATACTGTAATATTAAGTGTATGCGGTTAGAGCGGTAATATACTTGTTGATTGGATAGTGGAAGGTGGGGAGATGTAAGTGCAGAGCAAATTCAAGGACGACAGGCGAGGTCTGTGAGGCTAACTGACAGAAAATAACAAAGGGCGATAGGACGAGCGCGAGGTTGCAACGGTACAACCTTGTTGACCTAATAAATGTCAGAGCGACTACACACCGACGGTAACAACAAAACGTTAAGTTTATGATTGTATAAGTAAAAAGTAAGGGAGTTGAAATAACTAAAGGGAATGATGCTAGTGGCGTTCTTATAAAGGAGGAGAACGCCGAAAGCGAATGTAAAGACAGAAGATCCTGGTTCGCAAAAGGTTCGAATGGAAGCCAATTTATCACACGTGTATACAGTAGTAGGTAGCTAGGTCGGAGCCACTAGGTCCAAGTCAGCTGCTTATGCTGTGTTATATTAGTGTGGGTATTGGTGACAGCGAGGAACGATCTGAAGTTCAGTTTGACATATACATTGCAAAATATGAAACATTTATACGAATTACGGTATACCTGACATATTTATATATAAACATGAAAGCATCACAATATGTGATAGTAGAAATTCCACTATAATTTAAATGGAACAATATGTACAAAATAGAAGTAATACAACTGTTATGAAGAGTCACAGTATGTGATAGTGAAAATATCACAATAATAAAAAACGGGAACAATACGTAAAAAAATGGAAGTAATACAAATATTATGAAGAGTGGTAAAATGAAGGAAGAATAATGTGGAAATAGAAAGATGGGAACTACGGAAACCACTGGCCAAAAATGCTTATAAATCAGTATATTTGAAATTTCCATGTTTAATTCAATCCATACCTCTGGAGCAAAGAACCACGGTCATATGCTAAAATATTAAAACAAATAATAAAATAATAGTAAAATATAAAAGTCAGTACAATGAATATGAAAAGAATTTTAACAGGGAATATGAGTACTTAATTGTGAACATAAAAAAATATACAAAGCTGTTAGCAGAAACGGTGTAGTAAAATAGCAGAGCTTACCTGTTAAACGAATTCGGAACAGACAAGTAATCAACATAATTTAAGAAAAGAACAGTTAATAAATATAAATGCAATAATATTAGAATGTTGGAATAAGTGAAAGTAGATGTATATAAACCGCTGCGATAACTATGGATGAAGCCATTAGTTGCAATCCGAACTGGCCTGGATAAGTTGTTGTAATAGAAGATTATTGAAATTTCATTGCGTGGCGCAGGTTGTTGAATATACACTCAACGTTTAGGGGTGATTGTTGAAATCAGGTGAAACATTTGTTGGGAGGAAGAAGGGGAGATATTGACAATGATAGTAATTGTGTTAACTTTGCTATAAATTGTCAATAATTGTTTCATTAAATAACCGAGTAAGGAACATAATGGATGTAGTGTTCCACTAATCTTGAAAATGTACTGAGATGTATTCTGCTGAAAATTGATATATGCAATTTTGTAAATATAATTTACAACATAATGCTGGAAAATAACTGCCAGTAGACACCGTACAGAAAATGATGTAAAAAGAACGATTTGAAAATTAAAATAATAATAGAATTAAGAGAAGGAGAAATTATTGTGTCACGTGTAGAATATCAGACATCTTGAACGTGTCTTCACACGCATCGAAAACTGCACATTCAATATGTAACGCACTTACCGTGAATGATGGTACGTACGCATGACATGTGTAACATGGATCATGATGTATTATACTGACTCGCTGACTCTTAATTATATGATAGAAGTCTAAATATATGTGACACAGATATTAAAGTGTATCAGGTTTTCAGTTTGTCCATAGTGCAGAACATATTGATATATTGCCTTTTAACCTGTCCCGACATTGTTTGATCTGAAAACAAGAAAAAAGGACGGAAAAAACTTGTACATCTGTATATTAGGGATAAGAAGAGGTTCGGACGACGGCAGTCAGAAGGTAATGAAAAAATGGTGCTGTTTGTGCAGCGTCATCCAAAGAGTTTGGAAAGGCAACAGACAAGAGAAACGCGGATGTGCTTACACAGTCACTGGATGTTTCTTTAAACAAATTACAAGCACCAGTTGGGAGAAAGGAGATCGAAGAAGTGATAAAAATAATCCGGGACCCGGACTTTGATCCAAGATTATTATCGGAATTGGTTGCATCCATTAAAGACTATGAGAAAACAACTGCTGAGATTGTTAAAAATTGTCGTGAAAGGTGGATATGTCGGGTAAAAATTCCGAAAAGGTTGTCCCAAAATTCGAAGAAATGAATTGTGTTGGTATGTTCTTCTTTTTGTTGTGCTTCCGTTCCTATAGTATAACTATTGTAAACATATATAACGAATTTGTTATAATAATTTAATTACATTTGAGATCTGTTCAGTACAAGAGACTGTTTCTAGTAAATCGTACTGATTAATTACGAATATTATAAAACTACCATGAATTCTGTTATGTGTCAGAAACGGATTTGTCTCAGCTGTAGTATCATAAATCATAGTATCTGCAAATCAGTGCACTATGTGTATTTATTAGGATGTATTGCACAAATATCGGAACGTTGTGTGAATCAACGAAGACTGCCGATATCGAGATGATAGAACAATGTGTCTTTCCTCATACATATTTTACACATGATCAATGATTATGTGAGAATCAAGTATGTTGGGAAATAACACGGGACTGACTTCATTGAAATGGAGTAAGTTAGTTATAATTAATGTATATTTTCAATATGGTCATTATACAGTCTATGACGAACAGACTGTCTTTCTAACTATACAGAATAAAAGTACACAATTGAGAAAAGTGCATCACTGCCAATATGCTGTAAATCTGGACAAGAAACATTTGAGTCCTAGTTATTCAAAGTCTGTGTACAAAGTTTCATTCTGTAGATTGTTGTAAAATTGCGTACAGTACATGAATGAAGCCTGTGTAGCCGTTACATGTTTTCTGGACGGATGGAAGAGCTACTTTAATAAGATGATGCCATATAAAAGAAGGAAACGCAACAGCCAAAGAATTTCTCATCAAATAATTTTCAGAAATAAGTCATGACAAATAGAAGTGGAGAAATAAAATTGTTGGAAGCACCGACACGGGTATCACTATGAAATGTGGAACTGCTATTGAAAGCGACAAGTGTAGGTACTGATGGATATGATGCCGTAGTAGAGGAATGTTCTAGAACCAGCTCAAACGTACCTGTAGAATACAGTTCTGCTAAAAAGGCATAAGAGGTGGCTAGCCAGAGAAAGGGGAAGAAGTCGTTCAACACGGCGTATTCGAAGAGGGAGTATGGCGATAATGTGTGGAATCAGCCGAAACGAATCTTCATTGAACATAGATGTATCGAACAATGGTAATTCCGATGGAATGGGTTCTGTGACAGAAATGGATTCACTGGACAATGGTAAAGACAACCATGGAAACTTCAGAGATGGAGAGAGTCACATGAACGAGGTAGGGTATGTTCAAATTAAAGATATTATGCAATATTGCCGACAACTGCAAGAAAAAGTTAGGAAATTGATGGCAGAGAATGTAACACTTTCAGTACTGATGAATCGGGGCTTGGTATCCGAGAATGAAAAATCACGTCAATTATTGAGTAAATATGTTTGAGTAAATGCTCTGTAGTCGGAAGTTATGAAACTGGATAAGGAAATCATTGAAATGAAAGGCTTGGTACAGAGATTGGAGAGACTAAATGAGAAACTTCATAAGAAGATGCCGGATAAAAAACAAGAGTCGTGGAAAATACGTGGACAACATAATAGGTCAAGTACCTATGAAATATTTGGGAATTAGACTGGAAGTATACTTCAGAATGCAGAAGTGAAGAACGGAGGAAACCTATGAATTAGACCCAAATCAGGATCTAAATACGAGAACCTGGACAAACAGAGTTGAGATCGTATTGGAGAATGGAATTAAAATGTCAGACGGCAGAGTGATTGTGTCAACTCCATTCAAGTATATTTTTAGAGGCAACAACGTATATTTTCAGTCCATTAACTGCGAGAAATATGTTATATGTTCGTTAATTAGAGCTGAATTCTCATCTGGTGAAAGCATACACGTCCATTCATCTCCGGAAGTGTGGAATGAAGTAGTAGTAGAGTTTTGCAAAGTTGCTACGTCAGACGGACTTATGAAAAAACTATTACCAGACTGGTGTAGCGAAAAAATGAGCTGCAAAAGACATGTATTTCGAAGTACTTGGATATATGTCTCTATTATCTAGATTTAATCTATAAGAGCCAAGAGCAAAGGAAAGAAGGGAAAAAGAAATAACTGTTGCGAAAAGAAAACTAATAAAACTAAATGGAGACGGTGATTTAGACAGGTATTGTTGGTGCTCCGCGAATGTATCAGAGATACGATGACGGAACGGAACTACTGGAGACGAATGTGACGTTGGTAGTCATATCATATCGATGGTGAAAAACGTTGAATATGTTTTGGAACTAAATTTTTCCTGCCGTATTGCATGATTTCATTCCAATGAAATCATGCAATACGGCAGGAAAAATATATATCCATGGATATATACCTTAATACTAAGAAGCGGATATTGTGGAAAGAAATGAAATGAGTATTTGTCGTGTATGCATGGATAAGAAGATGAGTGGAGCTGCTAATTGTGAAGGATTATAGTAGAGGGGGACGTCAGAAAGAATTCAACGAAATGTTTTCGAAAAATGTGAAATTGGCAACTGATCAGTTGATTGGGAAAATGAAAACATTAAGTAAGAGAATGAGCACATGAAGAGTTGGTAGTACCAGACTGTGAAGTAGGGAGAGAAGAAGAAAGTTTCAAACAGTTGGAAAGTGGAGCTACAATAATTGTTAGAGTACAAGGAAAAATTTCATAGCAGTAGAGGGGAAGTGGTTTAGTCAATATATAGGTGTAAAGGCTTGAATTATACATGACTCTTATATTGCAGAAATAGAAAGTGATTGGAAAAGTGTTGAAAAACTTGGCAAACCGTATCGTGATTTTAGAGCACGAAGTGCTCTGTTTGATGATGAAGAAAATTTGGAAGATAATGAAACTGAAGAAGGAAATGAGGAAGGGTAGAAAGAGTAATGTGAAGTATAAATGTGAATATTCAAGTCATGTGAGGATATCCTCAGCGTCACTTTGAGAGTGCACCGATTTCAAAGAATCACGTCCGCCATAGAAAAGGTTAATGTAGAAGTGCTCTGTTGCCCATGGTGAATGTTCAGTAAAGGAATCAATTCCAAAATTTGACCGCAATACATGTGTTGATGAACATATGGCGTGGAAACCGCTGATATCGTACCACGCCCATGTCTCTGAAGTGCTTTTCATAGATGTCGAGTCCGTCAATGGAATGGTGTAGCTCATCTCAGCTGTCGTTGCCCAACGTTGACATGGAAAGTTTGGAACGTTGTAAATATTGTCGAGTGGCTGGGTGAATTCAATATATTTTACAAAAGCACATGTTTTCTTTCCCATGTATTGGGAATGTTTCAGGTGGAATAGGAGTAGGAATTTTGCTATGTAGTTAACAGGGCTATGTTAATCACCACCCTTGATAAGGTCGAAACGCTTCCGTTTCTTGTGGTTGGGAACAAACTGTGTTGTTAAAAATATTCATTGGCGTTTCCTGCGATGGTTCGGGGGTGTAGTATATTTGACAATATTTCTAGAACTGTCGTTCAGTTTCAAAGTTGGAAGATGGTCACCAAATGTGAACACAGACATGAAAAATGTAATATTAATTTCGGAGTCCGTAATCGATATTCCAATATCTTCTGAATATTTCCAAATAAGCTCTATGAGGACTGTTAAACTGGTACGTGATAAGTTGTTCAGTATCGGAGTAAGAATGTTTTTGATTTGGTGCACAGTAACGTTCATTTAATGTTTGCTTCAATCTGCTGCAACGTAACAGAAACCCATCCCGTACCAAATATGGAGATGGGTGTTCTGTACATCGTGCTGTGGGTGTTGACTTCATTGCTTGTTGTTAAGTAATCGGGTTTAAATGTCGGTTTAGAAATGAACTATGTTGAGAACCACTACGTATAAAAGAAATTGTTTTCTCCATGTTTTTCATTGTTTCATCGATTAGTTTCGCGATACTTTTAGATCTATAACTATACGGCTGCTTGAATAATGTATTCAAATGATCGTAAGGTGTACTAACTAATATATTTTGACTTCCAGACCTCAAATGGTCCTCTACAATGTGATCCAGTACAGAAAATGCCAATGACTGTATCTAAGTATTGCAGTGTTTCCTAAAGCTGTGTATGTATTGTAATTTGAAAGTTTATAATGCTTCTACCAATATCAGCAACCGTTTGCTTCGACCAGCCGAGGGATGTATTGTCATATTGCATATCTTACATTACAGTTGTCTAGTTCGTACAAATAGCTGTCAGAGGTGACTCATCTTGGTAGCGAGAAACTCTATCGATATACCTTGCCACGAAAGGGAAGACCATATCAAACATTAAAAGTTCTTCCCTTCAAACATTTATCAATTTGATTTATTCAAAAAGAAACAGTGAACTGCTGTGAAGTGTGCTTTAATGAAAAGTCAACATGGAAACTAGTAGCACCGAACTAGTTTTCTATTGCAGCAAGAAGGGAACTCCAAGCTCGTGACGGAGCAGTTCTTTCTGTCCGAAAGCGTTTTCTATTCCTTCTTCTGTTCACGAATTGAATGGAAAGGTGTGTATGTGATAGATATGTAATAAAACAGGTTTGATTGCCTTTAGAAGTCCGGGATGAAGATTTTGAAATTGTGCATATGGGAACATTGAAAATACGTCAGGAACAACAAACTGTGGATGTGTCTTACTAAAAGGTTCCATAAACGGGCCCCTTTGAGTTATTTAAATATCCTGCAGTGACTGTTGTGCCTCTTTCCGAAGATCATTTTTAGTTGCCGAAAATGATGCGTTATATGCCGATCTGAACAAAGCAGTAACTTCTCCCTTTTTTGTCTCACGTTCTTTACAGTAACTGTCACAGTTAAAGAACCTTTTTTGAAACTGGGTGACGTTCCTAAGCATCTCACACAGGGACGTTTTGGTGTAAATTTATGTAAAACCCCTGATATATCCTTACTTTCTGGTATATCGCAGCAGTAAGACACTATGAAAGGGAAACACTGCCATTAAATATTTGTGTTTGTACAAACAATAAACGATTCTATCGATTTTTAAGTAAAGGGGCAAGGACCAAGTGCATTGCGTTATGTTATGAATCTATTTTGTCATCTTTACCCCGTGATGATGAGATAAGTTGTACGTGGTCCTCAATGGCAATAACTTCATCACAGTTTGTGTCATTTGAAATCTGTAATACTCTTCGTCGCGTTGGGAATGTGGAGCCCTGCAATCGTAAAGAAAGGAAGGAAACCAACGAAATTATATCCATGGTCCATGTCTGAAAGTCTGAACTACAGAGATGCATTCAGAATTATGACATGAATTGGATACCCAACTAACGATTGAGAATTCAATGTTGTTGCTATTTTATTTGTATATATCTGTAAGATTCCAATGAACGAATTAGGCACTGTGCCCTAGATTTTATTCCATTGAATTGAAGGCCTGTCATTGCACATGATGTGCGTTCTAATGGACCCGTATAAATTTGCGAAGAATTCTGACTGTAGAGGATGATTGACGAAGTCATGTTTCAGTTCGTTAAAACAACACCTAAATCAAAAATCATCCTCATTTGCAAATTTCATTTGTGTTTGCCAGACCTCAGTAGTGTTGTTTCTGTACAAAAATGCTTTTCTATTACCGGTTGAAGAAATTTTGTACGGTACCTCAACTTTCTGATATCCATTATTGATTAAACTGTGACCAAAGATGCTATTTGCAACAGATAAACATATTTTGAAAATGTTCAGGTTCTAACAGAGAACATCTAAATTGAAGGTATCCTCGCAGAGAAAACGAATGACTTTGTCTACAGCATCGATACCTATTTCTTTTGATAGCGTCCAAAAATGGTTTGCAGCAACACATACATCAATAATCTTTACCGGCGTTACAGGTGTATATGGAGAGTCTGGATACGATGTATCTGGCTCCGGTTGTGTCTTTACATTTTCGTTGATTGATTCATGACAGGCATGAGCGATGTTAGCTTGGTCGTCAAAACCGGAGGAATTTGTTACCTTTCTTGTCGAATCCAATTTCTGCCTGTTATTGTATTTTCATAAGGTTGAATGACGTTTATACTCAATTCGTATATTTGTAGGGTATATGAAATATCTGGTATGACATACGAACTGTTTCGTCACCATTATTGAAAAATGGCAGCTACGTTTGGATTACTATTTTTGAATTGTTGTATCGGTTGTACTGCTTTGAAATGGAAATGTTATTTGTCACAGTTTTTTCATAGTATGGATCTGTATGGTATCATGGTGGTGTAAGTACTCTAGTATTGTGTACGTTTGAATTAACCTCCATAGTAACAGTTTATAACCTAGATAACAGGTTGTATCGAAATTATGAAACATACAGAATTGGAGTAATTGATGTTGACACATGGAAATATGGGACCGCCGATTTAACATAAAAATAGCGGATGATTAGAGGGAGGGAACATGTTGTACAATGAAAAGTAGAGCACATTTTAATTTTCCATATCTAACATATAATTAATTCCTTCGAACAAAGAAAGCAAAGTAGAAGTAAGATATGGGGAGATGTGATGACAGTGGCGTATCTTCGCCATCTACCAACCCCAAACTGGCGATATCATCTGCAAGTCCTATATGATAAATTTGATCACCATGATTATCATCATTAATGCCATAATTATCATTTCCATCTACAAGTTGTGAATAGTGACTAAA
Organism: Odonthalia washingtoniensis; assembly: GCA_032358235.1. Lineage (NCBI taxonomy): Eukaryota > Rhodophyta > Florideophyceae > Ceramiales > Rhodomelaceae > Odonthalia > Odonthalia washingtoniensis. The sequence goes on along the minus strand of JAULBU010017145.1, from coordinate 16,821 downwards.
GTCCTGTGATGTTTCATGGTCCTTGTTTTCAACTCTTCGGCACAAGGACTGTCTGTAAGCATATGTGATGGCGTCTCTGAAATTACTATCCGCCAGGATGATATAAATATGGTATCTCAGAGAATGACTACCTTTCCATCGGAAACCAGCATGTTGCGCATAAACATTCCAATGAAAATTGATTGTGCTGATATTTCAATTTTTTCCATCTTCAAACAAATTCCAATTCGCTCTTTTTCCTTGTCACTTAGATTAACATTAAGATGGGTCCGAGGTGCTATCCATAGACAACTTTGTTCGGCAGTACTTGTAATAGTGAACTACCTCTGGGAACCATACTCTCCACCGTCAAAGTCATTGTGTCCATGTTGTGGTGGGCGATTCTTGCCCGTGATGAGAAAACGGCTCCCACCGTTTGTAATTTGAGTTCGCCACTCACAATTTTTGTCTAGATTCAGTAAACTACACATCCATCCAATTTACAAGTCCAGTAAAGCACGGAGTTTTTCTATCAAAACAGATTCAGAATTAGGTTCGAACGTTTTCTCCATTAAACTTCTTGTACTCGAATAACGACCAACCGCATGATTTATGTCATCTTCATCTTTTTTTGAACTGCCGCTGTTGATAATTACATTCCAAAATTGTCTACCAATTTAAGTTTTCAGAGAATCCTCACAAGGGAAGCTTTTCTGCACCTCATCAAATAGTTTTCCAATTGGCGTGCTTGGAATTTAGTGGTTTTTTGAAAACGTCTCCGCCATGTCAGTCCCAATGGACGGATAGATAACTAAGGCATCATACATTTCTTCCAGAATTCCATACCCTTCACTTTTCAACTTTTTCTTCTTCCTGCTGAAGAAACCGATACCTGTCATAGTACCATTCTGAGCGTCAAGCCACTTTTTTCTTCAGTGAAATGAGAATATAAACCCATTAATTGCATTCGGACCTTCGATGTTCGTGGTGGACCACCTGGCGCGCGGAAAGAGCGGTGAAGGGTATCCTATTTTGGGCGACGATATAACGTACGCGGAGTTGGTACGTCTTCGCGCACGTCATGTGGAAGTTGTGGGGAATCATAGGGGTCTCTCCGTCGAACTGCGGTGTTTTCGGCGAAAGCCCTACGTATCCACAAACGAGCTTATGGAGAAATTGACGTGTGTGGTCATTCGTAGACGTGACGTGAGCTCAAAGTGCCACGAGGGACGCGATCGAGCTCTGGAAGGGGTTGTGGCACTGATGCCTGCGTTGAGCGAGGCACGTACGGAGTGTAGTATTGACGACCTGCTCGGCATAGTAGACCGCCTCCATCCTTAAAAATCTTCCCTTTTGAAGGAGAAAAGCCGCTTTCAGACCAAGTGGTTTTTGCAGTTGCACCCTCCTCCTTGTCGCGCGGCCGAGAACGATCTAAGTAACCTCCACTGGTTTCGGCCGCGTGTACTCGGTGATCATCGCGTGGATGCCAGGCTGATCTACTACCCAAAAGACGGGTGTGTGTGGTGGTAGTCGCGGCACGGAGTTTGTACACAGCGGTGCTTACCGTAGGGGGTATGATACTCCCATAAGTCACAGTGATTACGATACCGCTCCGCATTCGTACAGTGGTTACGAGGACGGAGTAGGCTCGAAAAGTTTCGACTATCATCAGGACGAGCGCATCGAATTTCCCCAACCAAGTTGGGGACGGACGCACCGACGCTCCCGGTAAGGGCGACAGTCATGTCCCATAATTATAAATCGAAAGCTTGATGTTTGTTTCACCCCATGCCGGCCATGCCAAGCATCTCGTTGCGTTCTTTTTATTATTCCCCACTAGAGGAAGTAGTCGCGTGGCGTTCAACGGGGGACGAGACATGGGGAAGTATGCGAACGAAAAATAGGCAACTTGAGGAATCGAGGCAGCCTCGGAGGCCGGCAAAAGTTGGGGAAGAGGCCGCGGAGTCCACTAACTCATGGAGAAGGAGGACAAAAGGTCCGTGTTTAGTATGAGGAAGGAAGCCGTTGCGGCTGCTGGGGAGTGGGAAAGTTGAACGGGAGATTCGCCCGTAAATTGTCTTTGAGAGTCCATGTGGGCCACTGGGCATTTGGAGCGGAGCGAAGAGAGTTGTCGCCAGTGTGGATGAAGTATGGAAGGATCGAGGTCGGCCTCTGTTTGTGTCGGGTGCCCGCCGCAGGGTGGTGTTGATGGCAGTAGACAGAAGGTCCGTAATTGGTATGAGGAAGGCGGACGTCGTGTGTAACAGTATTGAATCCAATAATTGGACGGGATGCCCGACATGGCCAACTTGATCTGGTGTTTCGTCAGTGTCGTCACGGTGACGTGCTCACGTCCAATGGAGTTGTTGGACAGATCGAGATTTTACAACACCTACTCGGTCACCCTCGGATTCAGCGTTATGGCTGAACGTCGTAAATAAGACGGTTTACAGTCTCAAAGCAGCGTCGCATAGATGATCCTCCGTGAGTGCTCGGATATTGTATCGGAATGTCAGTGGAAAAGGAACAGAATTAGCAATCAGGGTGGTGACGTCCAAGGACGCCGTCGGCCATGGTTAGATGGAGAATTGTAGAGATGAAGTGGTAGACAGTTGCTCGTCACTGTGGGGATAAAAACAGCCGGAGTGGCCAAACTTGTTCTGGGCACAGCTGCCGATGGCGTGGCGGGGGGTGAGGATTTAGGCGCCAAGTCTAATTTGTCGTGCTGCGCCATGGAGTTGGCAGTGTAGCCGCATAGTTTGGCCAGCTGTTTTATCGCGTGGGAATCCTTTGCCTTGGATGGAACCAGCTTGGACAGGTGCGTTTGGAGTTACGAACTAGTTGCAGGGTCCAGCCACATGAGGGAGTCGTTGATGAACTTCGTTGGAGGAAATACTTGGCGCCATCTAGAGGCTGCCTCCGTCAACCGTCCGGTGTATATATCTACCGTTCGTTTGTGGGTTAGTGCGCATCAAATATGACGCGGTGCACACCACAAATAATTTTTTCGGTGATAAATAGTTCCAACAGGGCATGTACGACGTAAGCACACGATGCGAGACGGCGGGAAAGCTGAATGGAGAGTCCCCGTCGGAAGTGTGAGGAGTACAAAGACCAAGATTGATATTTAAAATAAAATGAGAGGGTGTGCACTTCGGCACCCTAGTTTATGGAGCAGGAGTTAAAATTCTCAACGAGGTTGGAGTAGAATTAGAAAGCGAGCATGCCGTCGGAACAAAAGAAGGTTCCGATGGATGGAACACGAGTATCGATTGTTAGTTTAAGGCATGAAGGTGTTTTTATTCTTTGTAATTCATGATGACAGCCGTGTTTTCGAGCAGGTAGGTCGGTATTCTACGATGGTTCGTGAGGCTCACATCATTTTTGTCAACGGTGGAAGGCCTGGCGCATACTTGCCGAGGCAAGGAGACAACATGTTCACAGGGCCGTTATCGGCAATGGGAATTTCGTTTCCTCATCCGTAATGAGCTCATGAGGGAGGTTGGATACCCAGGAAGGTGCTTGTATGTGAGTTTCTCAAGTTGGATATACTCTGAGACGCGAGGAGCTTGAACGGACGAAATATATTTCATCATCAATTCCATTTTGGACTCGAGTTGGTGCACCGGGGTTTAGATCTATTCAAGGCTACCCAGGATTATCTCATCCTGTTAGACACTATGGTCCAATTCTGATTGCACGTGCACCCCAAGACGGCACTGATCCCAGTCGAGAAGATGAAGGAGGCTCGTCAGGTAGACACGATGGCGGGGGATCAAATACGGGGTTCCCGTTGTGGTATCAGCTGCAGGTGTCATAAGATGAGTGGAATAGAAAGCCGGAGGACGGATAAATTCCTGGACACATCCTTCGAGCAAGGTGACGGCTAAGATTGTTGCGGGCGGCATGCGAGTCGGGGTCTAGGCGGGAGGAAGGATGAAAATGTCTTGGAAGGAAGCATACGGATATCTTGGGGTGGTTCGGCCGTGGAGCGCCAAACATCCGCAGTTTGGTGTGCGAAGAGGCCTTCAGGGTCCGTTATTTTCTTGAGCGCAACGATGGCGCGAAAGAATGGTGGGACATGAATGACTTTTTTTAGTTTCCAGTTGGTCATGGAGTTCTAAAAGTAGAAGTAGGAGTTGTAGATGTAGATGTTTTTGATATAGATTTAGTTCCAGTAGCTGTTACTGCCTCGTTGCGGTAGTTTTCCAGGATGGGAGCTGAATGTAGTAACCCACACCTAACGGGTTGGAGGGTACTGGTCGTTGGAGAAGGAGGTGGCAGAGACTTAGGGATGGGATCCCTTCACGATGGTGGACTGTAAAAACCGTCATGAGAACTAGGGCGGAAGGTAGACGATACCGTGCTTGGGAACGAACAGTTGGGCCCATTTGGAGGAACGCACGTGGGGGAGCACTAATAGATCGCGTTTGGGTCTACTGTTTGCCGACTGTTGTGGTAGTTGTTTTTCTCCGAGTGATCTCAGTTGAGGCGAAGGTTGGAGGTCGAGTTCTCACTAGAAGAAGGAGGCCCATCCCGTGGGCACTCAGTTGGCGCCGAAGAAGAGGCTTTTATTGTCTTAAACTGGTGGTGATTACAGACCTGTGTGCCCAAGCCTACAGGTGTGCAATCACTACACGTTGTTGGACGAAAAGAAAGAGGAAAAGACACGTGTAAAACAGAAAGTTGGCATAAAGACTAGTCGGCAGTACAGTAGGTGAGGCAGTGCGATAAAGTACGAAATTGGTGTTGGTAGCCTCTCAACATCCACTTCTAGGGGACTACAGTACACATAAAATTTCTGCTTCAGACGGAAGCAAGAAGAGGGTATGGATTGCAGTAGCACCATGGTGCATAACAAGATACATGAATAATTATGCTTATCTGTTTCGATGATAGTGCATATCTTCTTGCAAACATGACTGATAGAAGACTCGAAAATTGCTGTTGTGTGCCGAATAAGAAGTTAAAAACAGATGTAACTGTAAGTTCGTACAAGACTTTGGAGATTCGGTCGTTACATTCCATTACAAAGGGTGACGAACTTTCCTTGATTACAGTAGCGATCATGTTCATCATGTTGACACGAATTATTATATTCAGATTATATATTGTTCATCAATATACATAACCATAGGATTTTAATAGCATTACCGAAAAAACTATTTCTCCTTCATCCATCTGCTCCATACCATAAAATATTTTCATTCATACTCTTACTTATCACAGTATGGTTTTTATATATGTTTCGCTTTCCATTCAATGTCGTAAAATATAATGTTGCAGTTTATTCAACTGTTGCAATCTCATCTCAATAGAAAATTTATAACCAAATTATACGACAGCCTGTTCCATTGTTTGCTTGTAAAAATGTTTAGAGAAAAAATTCGAATTTGTGGTACATATCGGACTCTTGCATGTTATGAAAAAATATGGATAAAGACAGAACACTGTTCTGTTTTCATCCATTTTCGCACATAATATGTAATAAAATGGGGTATTATTTCAGATTTATACTCCGCCGTTGTCGAATCTTCCATTCGATACAGTCGGGACGTTCGCGTGATTTACGCAGGCTCGGCATTTATCAAGGTTTGTGAATACTGACGCCCACACTAAATTTTGGGCTACCGAATTGATCAAATATGCAATTCGCATTCCACCACGTTGTAAATTACCAACAGTGAAATGACAGACTTGTAACATTGAACAAGCAATTCGAATTCCAGCACGTTAGCAGTTACTAACAGTGTGGAACGCCTCACGTGTAAGATTGACTTCCAGACCGACCTCGAGACTAGTATTGATATTACGACCGACTCGACCAGGAGAACGAATAAAAGAGTTAGAATTTACCATGAAGAACCAGAAGCACCCGTCGACAACCTTTGAACCTAACCGTCAAATTAGGGGAAGGGAAACCCGAACCGCAACACGCACTGAGTAGCCTAATCATCTACATCAGGAGGAAAAGAGACCCAACGTGACCACCCGTGCGCCCGCTCACTTAAGCTGCGACCAGAGCTGAGAAAAGTTACAAGTCAGTACCTTTGTTTATCATCCCGTAAAGGTTCGTAATTGACCCAGGGCTGATATTAACACTGCCCTCCACCGGGACAACGGAACAGAAATAAGCTAGAGTAGGCCCCCAAATCTAACCCTATATCTAACTCGTCACACAGCCCCCCACTGCTCATCGACTCTGGAAGCCCACGGCTACCGACGTTTTTGAAAGCTGTGTGACCGGCCGTTGCATGGCCCAATAAAAATTATCACCAATGGATATGATATTGAACTGACTGTTTTTTAAAAATGGATTGTTTTATAATAGATAAGTAGAGATCGAACACGGTAATATGTGTTTGGAACCAAATATTGAAGCAAATATTGACAATCCAAAATTTCATTGAACAGTTGCTGAAGTTCAAATAAACGGCGAAATGGTTTTCAGACAGAACAATGCTCTTTCGTGACATGTATATGAAGCTTCAAAGAAAGAAAGTTAAAACAATCATTTCATATATAATTAAATCAACATTTTAAGGCAATAGTTTTATTGATAGCCTGTTGCTCGCAGCAACGGACATGCATAGCGGTAAACGTTGAAAATATGAGGAAACTATTTCAAATACAAAATTATGTATGAGTTATACCATACAACAGTAATAATGTCCGGTAAAATGAATGTACTGTGTGGTAATGAAAAACTCAAACTTTGTCAGAAATATATGAGAATTGAAAGGAAAAACAAAACAATTCCGAGGAAAACATTTCTCTCCGTTTCACTTTCTTCGGCACCAGTACATGTTCAGGCAGATATGGTTCATGTGCGAGAGTCATCGAAGGAGATGGATCGGTCCTTGGCTATACCATGTGCAAGACATGTTCTCCACGGGGATTTGTTCGTCCCAAGCGGTGGACTCCCAGATGGGGACACGAAATCCTTGACTTCTGGAAATACATTCATTTAATCCCTTTCTATTAGAATTCTTAATATTATACTTTAATGATTATGCCAATATCTATTTCCTCTACATTCATGCCATAATAGGACATGGTGCTGATGGATAAAGGGTTTGAATGAAATATTTGTTAGTAACTAATTTTTATTCAAACTCTTACTTACCAAGTAATAGTATGAATGAACTATTTTCAAGAACCTATGGTTTTTATAAAGAGTTCATGCATGGCATAATATGATAGTATCGCAGTATCGTTCTTGTATATATATTTCTATTTCTGGTCAATCCCGTACAAATGATGTGGCCGTTTATTCTGCTGTAGTTATATCCTCGGAACAAAAAAAATTATAACCAAACAATGCGACAGCATCCGGCTATATTTCGTTGCAAAACAATTAGACAGGCTATATTCTGCTAACTTGATATGTTACATTCAGCTTAATGGTTTATAGTCTGTAAAAGTTTTCGTTGTATTGATTAAATCGAATTTCATGTCTGAGGTCAACGTTAATGGCACCTTTCCATCTGTTGGAAGTTGACATTCATTATTTACACGTATTGCTTTATTACTTGATTTTCTACCTTGATGTATGGTTTTATATTTCACTTTTACTACTACACTCACTGTTGCGTCCACTCTCTTCATAATATTTGATATATTAAAATGAACAATGCACAAAATCGCGTCTGTTGTAATTTATTCCGATAAATTTCCGGCACTTCACAAAAGTACGCGCACTGAATGCCCGGCGTTCATACGTTTGCACTGTTCATGGTAATATGAAGTTACAGGGTAAAATATTCGAATGCCAAGCCTACTGTTGAATCAATGTGGATGTCCATATGGCCAAAATATATGAATGGTTTCTCTGTAAATTCACTCCATTTTACCTCTTGGATGTAGATATTCAGTTCTAAAAGAACAGACGGATAGCCTGAAAAGAAAACTTCCGGAAACTGAGCGAGGTGAACCGTGGTCGACGTGTTAATTACTTTCTTGCAAATATATATTGTCGAAGGTTTTGAATTGAAAATTGATACCCAATGTCCCTGTGATCTGTTGTTTTCGAAATGTGGTGCAGTAGTGGAAAATAATGAGGGGCGGAGAGGTTTCCAGCGAGTAATGACTTCTCCAGTGTCGTTTACTATGCCCAATAAATTCTAGACACTAAATAGACATGAAATTAAACCATGTTTTGTGAACCCAGCATATAAATATCGGATCGATAGCACGTACAACTAACTCTGTCCGGGGTAAATGGAGAAAAATGAAACACGTTCAAATTTTGGTTCTTTATTTTAAAGTGCAGACAGTAGACGTTGGATCATTTTCTGTTAGTAAATTTATTGTCGTTTCATTTTCGATAAACCGAGAAAATGTTACCTAGTCAATACAATGTGTAAACATTGCAATTTTTTGAGCGAGTTTTGCTGACGAATAAAGTAAAATGGGACCTGTATTGTGCTATTATCCATTCTAGTTTGCCTCTGATGAAAGCTCTCTCAGGTCGGTAGTATCAACATTTGCGGTCTTCTTGTTGTAATTGAGTTGGTCATCATCAATAACACCAAAAATTATTACCAAGCGTGTATTGAGATATCAGCGCATTAGTTGAAATTTCCGTATGAGGACGCCACAGGAACTTCAATGTATCAATAACTTCATGGCTGAAACAATGGCCATAACGACGGTGTGTATTGTAAAGCACAAAAGAAGAGTATAGAGAGGCCCGTGTGTATTCCAGAGGTACTGAATCAGAGGTCCGAGGTTTCTTTCTTGTAGCATTTGGAAAAGAAAAAAAGGAAAAAATGTAGTTTGAACTAGTGCGATAATGGATGCACACTAGGAGTGGGAACCCATGGGAAGAAATATAGAAGTGTGAGCATTAGCTTTTAATACTCCCGGGCGTGCTCTACAACGTGGAATGGTCAGGTTGATGGTTGAGGAAGGGTCTAGCTAGATTATGACCCGGCGCTTTGTTGGTTTGACGATGTTTTATAAATGTGAACTCGGGAGTTCTAAATGGAGGCAAAATTCGTTACATTTATGAACTTAGAAACAGCGGGAGAACGGGTAGTATATATGATTCCCATCCTGGTAAGACATAAAACCGACGCAGTGGCATAGGTGGTTGTGTATGCCATGTTTGAATCAGAACCCGACTGAAAGTACGGTGATATGCGGCTGTCATCGTTGGTGACTGCTTTTTTTTGAATTAGTTTGGACTGACGGTGAATTAATTTCTTAATTATGTCGTACCACGGAAGTGATTAGACTTCTAGTTAAAGTATCTTCTTCTAATTGATAATATTTAACGGTGTATGCCGTGATGATCATAGAATATAACTTGCAGGATGGACTTGCCAAGCCAATATCTTATTCCCAGTCATAGCTGCGCGATGTACTCACCACAGATCACTACACGAAGACTCGCGAAAATGGAATCTTCGACCTACAGGTCTCACATCAACTACCGCCATTTAAACAAACACAGGTAAGAATAAAAAAAAGGCAAAAAAAGACAAAAATCATTTTTGAAATATCAAGCAACTTATCATCATCACCAATCCTTCTTCTTTTCCACCATTTTCAACGAACAAGGCATAAAACAGCTCATCAAAAACCTCAGTTTTAATTTTAATTTTATTCTTTTTAACTTTTCTGTTATAATTTGACTAGTATCATTGATGTAGAAAATCGCAAAGTCTTTACATAATCCATTCGAATTATAAACTAATAACCGTATAGAAACCTCTCAATATTTCCATCTCAGGTCAGGTAGCTCTTCATTGATCAGATTTTTGGACAAAGGTCATGTAAAATTATTTTTAATCCATTGACGAATCTATTGCAATGGCCTAATCCGCAACAAATGTTTACTTTTTAGATATGTGTGATGAGATTAAGAACCTTTTATCTTGATTAAGGTTATGATGTGACTATTTTACGTACAGATTTAACAATGTATATGTAATCGAAGTGATGGAAACAATGAAAACATTTACGATGGATATGAATTTTCTGAGATGCAGCAATTTCATAGGCTACTGTATGAATTTGTTCATATGCGGCAATTGAATTCCCTCTTGTAATCATATTTTGGCACATAAACTATCCTTGCACCCATTTAAATGTGTGTACTAGCTCTACTCTTTCCAAGCACCGCACTATCACTGTAAATCAAGAAGAAAGCACCCGCTTTGCATTATTAAATGTGACGCCAATGTTTTTAGCTCGTACGCACCATTCATTTTAGTGAACGTTAATTAGCAACCCTTTTCGACTACACGAAAATGTATCTGTATAATGAATCAAGTGAACAAAAAGGATAGGTACCATGAATTCTATGGTGATCTACGCTTTCCGGACATTATCATTAAGATATTAACATTTCCCATTTCTATCTACTCAAAGAAAAAAATAATGAAACACCAAGTCTTAGTATGGAACGACAGCACACCGACGCCTCTCCAACTAATCTGGTTATAATAGTCTATAAATAGCTTTCTTCTTTAGCTGCGGGCTTTCAGCATCCTGATACTACCATCTCTCAGCCAAGCACGGTATCCCATCGCTTTCAGCGACAACATCAGCGAGCATTAGCATCTATGCTCATCTTGACAATACATCCAAACCGCAACAAAAATTTCATTATCTAATCTACCACCTAACACTGCACAAAACAGTACCACTGAACACCAATTATTTGATATTTATGGGTCTAGATGGAATTATATCCCTCCATAATCGTCCAAAGATTTCTTGTGACATGAAATCTGTCCCGTGGACTGGAGTGGGATATCAGTACGGACATTTTAAATCAGTCAAAAGTTGGTGCAAATGCCAGGATGAAAAGGCAGATTCAAACTCGAATGAAATTTGTGAAGAGACAGGTGGTATAGTTCTTCAATCGAACATATAAGACAGGGCCAAGGATTTATGTTAATGTTTATATATTGATGAAATTTCATCAATGAAAGGTGTGAATTTAATTCTAAGCACAGTATATAAACGGCACCCGCTTTCAGTGGTCGCACTTGTCTTTCAGGAACTACAAGAACTTCTACGAGTACAACGCCAATATAGTGAACAGTTCAATGAATTTTAAAAGCTTTTCGGGGCACAGTTATCCAAATTTAATGCTCTTGGAAAATCAGTTGCATTATCGGGTTCACTTACAGCATTAATACTACTGGCCAATGCAGAAACAGACTGCTAAAATAATACCTATATTTTCTGTGGCAGAACCAAGTAAAAGTACCGTCACTACAGTATCATCAATCAACACGCTAATAAAAACATTCAGTTACGAAACGATAGCTTCGGTTCTTATTCAGTGAGATAAACCATGTGCATCTCATCAAAATAAATATGGTGTTGTATCACCTCATTCAGCGATGATGATCTTTGAGAACAGCAACCCGGCATTTCATCACCAAAATCAATATGGTATCGTGTCATCTCATTCAGCGACGACGAACTTTGACAAAATCAACTCACCATTTAACAACTATGACAACTCAGATAATAAAAACAATATTCATCGTAGTCCTCACCAACAATACGGAAATAATATCCACGACTGCAACGTAAATCTACGGGAACAAAATGATTACAAAGGAAGAATATCACGAGACAATATTCAGAAAAAAAAAACACTTCTAGTGCTCAACTTGCGAAAAGTACGGAAACTGGTACAATGACCACAATAATGATGGCTCACTCCGAAATAATGTAAAATCCTATCACCAGCCCTACGACCAACATACAATTTTCGCAACAGCAATGAACAAATTGAAAATAACAGCAAAAATAATCGAGGAAGAAAACATCGATCAGTACCATGCAATATGGAAAACATAATAAATAATTTTGGTACTAATAGTGTCCTCTCTCATGAACATTCAGCAACAAGTTTGGGACCAATGGTAGAAAATGGCGCTCCACGCAGGTACATTGGAGAGGTAAAACTATTTGCAATGAACAAATTAATCAACAATCATCGACAGTGTATAGGCTTGGAGACCATACACATTTTTTTTGTAGATTGGCCATTTTGGGAATATGGCGTTGGTGAACACTCAGGTAAAATTATTTATATACTTGGTTCTGTTGTCATTGACGTCAATGTTGAAAGTGACAATAAAAAAATCGTTCTTCAAATCGTACTAACAGGCTCCTCATGAGTCTGATAGTTCGATTTGACGAGATGATGTCAATGGAACTAATTGTACGAATTACAAGACAATATTTCAAGAAATTTTATACGACAATACATCACTCGTCAGATCGAAGGAAACGATTGCTGATATTGGCGACATAATTAAAATTTTGAAATGGGTAGAGTGCGCACAAAATTTTGAGAAACACTGCAATACTGGAATACGCACATTAAAATTTCATTTACTGGACCTCATCGTATAGGACCATCAGAAGTTTGTAGGTAAAAATATATTAGATGCTTCACGTTAAGAGAATTTCAATACATTCTTCATGCAGTCATATAGGCCTACATCTAAAATGATTGCGACACGAATGCATGGAACAGTGAACAACATGGGGACCACAATTTCTGCTATACGTCGTAGTTCTCAACATGGTTTATTTCTAATCGTTCGAATCTAATTACTGAATAAAAATCGATGGGGCCAATTCCGAACAGCACGAGGTACAGAACATCCATCTACATATTTGGTACGGGATGAGGTTTTGGGTACGTTGCAGCAGATTGAAGCCGTCATTCAACGAGCGTTATTGTACACAGAAGCAACAAACAAAGTTCTAACTACGATACTGAAAAACTTTTCACGTACCAGTTTAAAAGTTTTCACAGAGCTTATTCGGAATTATTCAGAAGATATTGGAATGTCGATTACGTATTCCAAAATTATTTGTTACATTTGTTAGGTCGTAGTTCATATTTGGTGGGAATGGTCCAACTTTGGAACAGTACGATAGTTCTAGAAATATTGTCAATTATAATACACCGCGGAAACCTCGCTGGAAATGCCAATGTCTATTTGCAACGAAAAAATTCGGACCCAGCCACAAGGAAAGGAACAGTTTCGTACTTATTAATGGTGATGATAAACATAGCCTTCTTAACTACATAGAAAAATTCCTTCTCCATTACACCTGAAACATTCTCAACATATGGAGACGGAAAAATATGCCTTTGTACAGTACATGGAATTCACCCAGCCGCTCGAAAATGTAGTATAACTTCTGAACTGACTATGCTTACGTTAGGCTACCTCGAATGACATGGACTACACCATTCCAGGAAAGAACTCGGCATCTGTGAAAAGCATTTTAGGGAAAGGGAGTGGTAATATACCATTCCTCCACTAAGTACTCCAAAATTTTTAATTTCCGCTGGTGTACCAAGATCAATGATAGGCATGTATGCATTGTATTATGTACAAAAAACTTTCAGGTTCAAAAATTGCTGCTTCAAGCATCACCGATTTCATTTCATTTCGTTGACACGATCTTCAAATCATTAGGCAGATTGCGATTAATTTCATCTACAACTTCACATATCCAGGATAAAGAAGTGCAGCTAGACGTCGTCACTGCCAATGTCCCTCCGATATTAGGTCTAGATCTATTCGATAAACGTCACCTTATGATTGGCAATACCTACAAACGCCTCGCGCGCCGTCGCCAATTCCTTCATCTGCGTATTACTTGTTACTTCGAAGAATGGTTTATCCATATTCACTGTGATACAAGTCTTCATCTATTCCCTCATCTATTTCTCCACTCTCCAATACCGACTAAGTACGCTCATCAAGAACTTCGACATCTATATCGTCAATTCTTTCACCCTACACCCTAAAACATGTTCAATGTTTTTAAAATGCAGGATAATACTGAAGCTGACCCCGAGACATTTCGTATATCAATGGATATCAAATCACGATTATATCACTGTCAACGACGTCAAACAGCCCCACTTCTCTTCCGCATATCTTTTGAAAGCTACTCTGATTGGTTCAACGAACAAATTTATCTTGACGTCTGTTACATTTCAGAGCATCCCATCCTCCATTTAGTGGATGAGGAAACTCGATTTAACGTCGCCCACCATCCACTTAACATGTCAACCTCTATATTGTCAAATATCATCCGTTGCTGGGCATCAATTTACACCAGCATGCCCAACCGCATAATCAATGACCAAAGCTCCAATTTCGGTGCATAATGCATCCGACTTGCGGAACTGGACGGATTTTCTGTTGAACACAATGGAATCAAAGCAAACTAAGGCCTTTATCTCGTCGAACGCATCCATTGTCCCCTTAGATTCACAGTTCGGAAAATATTAATGGATCATCCACAAGCCAACTTCGACGTCGTACTAGCACGTTCAGTTGAAGCGCCCAATAATTCGTCTGGTCCCGATGGAATTTTCCGCTTCTTGTTGGTCTTTGGTTCTCATCCCTGACTCCACCTGGCTCATTGGAAGGAACCTCGATCAACAACGGACAAACGAGCGGAATTAGCCATGCTTTCCCAGACCGAAACGAGCTATTAAATGGACAGAACTTTAGTCGAAAGATTTTTTGTCAGAAGACTCCTTCCGTTACGGACCGAAACTACGAATCGGACGATGTCCTCAGCTGCCGTTAAAATGGTCACAATGCACGCATTGGTGAATTTATGGTCCATACAAGGTGCACACAATCAACAAACTCACCAAAATAGTTACCATCTTCGATATATCTGGCAAACAAGCTCGAAAATTCAACCTTACTCAATTCAAACCATACATCGACGAAACCAGCTCAGAACAACAACTCATGCACGATCTCCACTACTCATTTCGCCAGTACTCATTTTGCCAATTTCAGTCTCCATCATTCTTGTCTGACGTCTTTATGACGGAAGACCTGACCTCCAATGATCCACATTGGACTTCTCCTGAGATGATCCATGCACGCCGTTCAGAGATAAACATGTTATTGCTCGTGGTACATTCAAAGTAGTCCTCACAGAGGATATTCCAGCAGACACCAAGATCCTATCAGGGCGATTAGTCATGTCTATTAAATATACTACAGATGTAAAGGATAAGCACAAGGCACTATTTGTACTCGATGGTCATCGTGATTGACTCAAGATATACATGGTTCACTCTTTTCAAACACTTCAACCACATTCCATTACAATACTACTCGCTCTCACAATTCTTTTAAACTTCGACTGCTGGACCACTGACGTAACTCAAGCCTATCTATAGTTAGCTATGCCTCTTGCTCAGAACCTCTTTCCAAAATCACCTATACCTGAACTAGAGCTCACTCCTCAACAAAGATTGCAAATCTTTCTCCCATTATAAGGTCTGACAGAATCCGGAGACTTATGATGCAAAAATTTAAAGCGCCATCACAAAAATGACCTCAACATGAACTACCTTATCTCTGACCCATCCCCACATAACATTTTACGCAAAAAGGTTCTTTCTGGTATTTCAGGTACATATGTGGACGATCTTCTCCGTGCCGAAGATTCAAATTTCATGCAATTGTCACAACAGACACACCGCCGATTCGACGTGAAACCAGACTTAAATCTCCCTTGCTATTTCAGTGGAATCCATCTTCTTTTCACCGATGGTACGCTCCAATAAACTCAAAAATAATATTTGCGCAAGCTCGAAAATTCGGACCAAACTTCATCTTTTAGCGATTTCAGATACATGCGAATGAAGCTGGCATGGCTTTCTCACCCTCGAACTGATTTTTGCTTCGAAATATCCGGTCTAGCACAATTCACTAACGATCAATTGGTATCTTCATCTTTATTTGATATTTCTACCATTAACAAACGAATGCATTACTCACGTATACATTCTCTCAACATTTCATTTCCTCGTCTTGAAATATCTCCACTACATCTCATCGGCTACAAAGATGCATCCTTCCCTAACAATAGCGATATTTCATCACAACTCGGATATATCGTGCTCCTTGGGGACTCAACGGACAATGCCATCCCACTGATATTTCGCTCCTATAAAGCCCGGCGGTTCTGCCGACCTGTCATGGGCGCTGAGGTCGGAGCATGATTTCTCCGATATTTTTGATTCCAACTTCACTCTCGCATCTGAACTCTCAACTTTGACCAACCGTACGATACCTCTTCATCTCCTCACTGATAACAAGTTCCATATTTTTATTCATTCTCAAAAGGCACCCACACATGAGAAAAAGGTGTGATGTTGTATTTACCGGCTGCTCGAACTGGTTTTATTAATGGTGACATATCCAATATTGTTATCGTTCGGTCTGAGCATAACATCGCGGAATGTCTCACCAAACCAATGTTACAAGATACTCTGCGCGAGCTATTGGATAAATAAAATCACGTCCCGACTCCCGCGCAATGGATCATACGCCACCCCCATGACCCAACATCGTAGGCTTGCTTACTTGTTTAATTTATAGTTTTCTTTCATCTTTCGTATGTTTCTGTCTGTTTTCTTTATCATCTTTACTGCGAATATACTTCTTCTGGTTCTAATTTCATATCTGATACCCCTACGGGACATTATTGTACAAAATGGGGGCAATAAGGGGTCATATTTGTGCATGAAGTATTTTTAAATATGTCCCGAATCCTGTTACTTACTCGCCGTTCTTTTTGTACACCAGTTCTGGAGTCAGAAATCTGAATAATCAATTTTAGAACTACTATAATACTGATTTTTTGATATTGTGATTGATTCATGTGAAACAAATTGAATCGAAAACTGTTTGAAACAATTTCTGAAATGGATTGCAGGTGTTTCGTACAATACAATACAGCTTCTTATTGTTTAATGCGAACCAATGAGAATGATAAACTGTTTGCGTCTATGTCTGAAATTATCTA